>JAGFZM010002934.1:305642-318344 GCA_017657215.1 Limnothrissa miodon
CTCTCTCTCTCTCTCTCTCTCTCTCTCTCATTCTCTCGCGCTCTCTCTCTCTCCTCTGCTGACATGGCCTCCGTTGGGGTTGTTTTGATCCCCGGCACACACTCGTCTGTCTCATGAGTGCATCGTGTGTGTTTGCAAGAATGTGTTTGTCGAGTTCCCAGTGGGCACCATTACAACATCGCACCCTGTCTCTGTCCCGAAACTAAGCACACTAAAGACTTTTACCCAGTAAAGATGATCCTGCCTGCCTCCTTTCCTTGTGGAGTCCCTGCTCCCCTCTCCCCCACCTCACCCCTCTTCTTCTCCCTTGACAATGGCTGTCCTTAGTTGCAATCTGAAACAACAACAAAAGGTGAGGAGGGCCCTCGGTCTTGCAGCGAGAGAGAGAGAGAGAGAGAGAGAGAAAAAAAAATGAACAGGCTGTTCCAGCTCGATTTGGATCCAGGGCAGAGGCTTTTCAAAAGCGCAGGTATTTTCCGTGCCTGGGCCAGAACTGCGGATCAGACCAGCCCCTCCCAGGAGTCACCTCCTGAGTTCATTTGTGCCCCTCACAGTGGGAACCTCCCTCCCTCTCTTTCTTTCTTTCTCTCTCTCTCACCCTCTCTCTTATTTTCTCTCTTGAAAGCATGCCTTTAAAGCTCTTTATTAGAGGGTTTCCCAGCATCTGACTGTATTTTGTTTTGCCACAACCTACTCAGTTCCTAGTAGGGACAGATAATGTATCACAGGCCAAAACCGATATTGTGGAACCGATATTCTGCATTCTACAATATTGTGATATTGTAGAATGCAGAAAAGGGTTGTAGGTTTTTCTTTGACACTAAAAGCACTGAAGACTTGAATCTGCGTTTTAAATAGCTTCACACAATTTGACTTTAGGGCTCTTTATTTTAGTTTGATAAGGTGGGAAGATCCCAGTCCTCCCTGTGAATAAAACGACTTTTCACCCAGTTGCTTCTTGGCCCTTAATGTTTTCTGTCTCTCTCCCGCAATGGCAATACCTTCATCTCCACAATTCTGTCTGTCTCCTATTTTCGATCTTTCACCCAGGGGGATGACAGTGGTAGCTGTGTGTGGGTATGTTTCGGGGAGAGAGGGGTGTTGAGAGTGCATGAAATGAAATTCTGAGACATTGATTTTTTACATGTTTCAGTCTTAATTTGGCAGACCTGGCGTTTGACCACACTTAGCCTTTCAGATTATCTTAGCAGGAGAAGAGGGACTGGATTTATGCGAGCCCGCTGCAGCAGGAGAGAAATTGCAGCTCCTGCCCTCTCACTCCCTTGCGCAGATCCGTGACGAGAAATACCATAGGAGGATTAGTCACGCCCCGGCCCAGCCATATTTACATTACGACAGGATTTCACACTCTCAGAAATGGGACCACCTTTTCTGTCTCTCGCTGTGGCATGGGCACAACAGAGAACAAATGAAATTCACAGTGCAAAGAGCGAAGCAACTCTGGATGGTATCATGTATCCAAATTTTGTGTGTGTGGGTGGGGGTGGGGTGGTAGGGGAAGAAGGGCTGTAGGGGTCAGGTCCTGTGAAAGCACCCATTGCTTGACTGATGTCTTACTCTCTGCCCAGTCTATTCAGCTGTCCCTGTCCATGTAAAATGCTGATCCTCCCCCCACCCCACTCACTCATACACTCAAGCCCTTTTCATACACACAGAAACACGGTATCAAACAGAAGCCGACATGTCTGAGTAAAAAAAAAAAAAAGTCGTCCGTCATGCTAAAAGTTTGCGCATTGGTTAACACAGTTAATGTCTGCAGAACTACTCCTAGCTAACCTTGCTAATATTATGATAATGCCAGTAAAGCCTCGTTTGTGTCTGCAACTGAGGGGTTTCCATATTCTTCAAATTTCAGTCTAGAAATATCAAAAGGGCGAAACAAATAATTCCTGATACACCATGTAGTATGATGCCTTCAACTCCAGGATTTAGACTAGCCTACTGAATGGTTTTGGTTTTAGATGAATCATGCTATTTGCTGTGGGGATAAGATGGATCCATACTGTGTATGAGTAAATAAGCCAATCTTCTGTCTAGAAACTATGATTCCTGCATATATTGGACCACGTCTGAATCATCCGTGTCATGTAATATCCATGAGTAAATGTCTGGGTAATGGTTAATTACTTGGTCAAGTCTGAAATCAGCTTCAGTGACACACACTCACTCACACACCTTGTTATATATATATTCTCTTGGCCGCCCATCCACTCACCCTGTGCTTATTACCCCTTGCAGAGGACCAGATTCCAGCCGGCTTTCCCATTATTGACATGGGCCCCCAGTTGAAGGTGGTGGAGAAGACGCGCACGGCCACCATGCTGTGCGCAGCCAGTGGAAACCCAGATCCGGAGATCTCCTGGTTCAAAGACTTCCTGCCCGTCGACATCACTGGAAGCAATGGGCGCATCAAACAGCTACGCTCAGGTAAAGCCAGTGATGTCCAGTGGGCACCTGTGCCCACAAGCACACACACACAAACAAACACAGATGGCATTTCATCATTAAAATACCAGTTTTTTTGTGTACCTGGATTTAAAGTAGAAAAGTACAGCAAAGAAAAACATCAGTATATTTAGTCCCACTACATCTATTAAAAAGTTTACAGCTTGCCACATGCAGCTTACTTGATTGAGGTACTTGTGGACTCAAAAGAAAGTCTCCGATTAATAATTCACAAAGCACCAGTGATAAACAGCTGAAATGGGCTCCCGAAGGGTATACAAAACAGCGTTTTATTCACCAAGTAGCTGCCCATTGTGACAAAGATTGAATAGTACACACTGAAGCACACACACGCACGCACACACCTACTCAGATTAATATTTGTCACTTGAGCATCGGGGCGACCATATGATTCATTTTTTCTCTGTATAATTGCGGCTAAATCATTGACAATGTGACCGTGTGCCCATTTTTGGAGCGCTTTTGAGGGGGCTTCAAGGACAAAGGCTTGGATGAGTTCACACAAAAGCTGTCAAAGATATTCCCAGCCATCAACAGACTGATTCCCTTATACTTTCAAAAAGAGAGAAAAAAAATCAGGAGACGGGAAAAAATAAATAAATAATATATAGAATATAAATAAATTTCCATTTCCACTTTCCATTTTGGCTGGAGTGCTTCCATGGCCCGATCTGGTTTAGGAATATTTGATGTGGCCCCGGTGCGTCCTAGGTCCATGCAGCGATTTTAATGAAGCAACAAGCTAAAACAAGTCCAGGCCGAGCCGTTGGTGGACGAGTGGGATGTGGGGAGCGTGGGGACCGAGGAGCCTCAGCATACACAACTAGCCCAGAGCCTAAGTGTAGATTGCTCTCTGTGAGCCTTGAATGGAAGTAAAGGGCTGGGCGTCCCTTCTCCTCATCCAGTCCCGTGTACCGCCGCTTTCTTCTCTCTCTTCTCTTTTCTTCCCCCTTCACATCTAAATAGTGGCTCATAAACATTGGTTTGATCCCAGGGAAGTTATCTACGCAGCCGTGGCGAAATAATATCAGAGTGCAACCAAGCACGACTACAAAAGGGGGGGGGGGGGGGGATGCCGCAACACATTTTCAATGGCTGCGCCGTGCCCTTCACGTTTCCTCCCCAATATTGCTCCGGGAACAGAGAGAAATGCCACCGGGAGGTCTTCAAGGAACTTCCGTCTTTGAAGCTAGACATGGATTCTTCCCCCATCCTAAACACACACACACACACACACACACGTTTGCTTTCTACAAAGGCTTTAGGTGAGGACAGATTCTGCATGCATTATTAACATGACAGCATAGCAATTTGTTTCAATTAGGTGCATAGCCTTTGTCAACTCCTGCCCTTAACTGCAGTCAAAAAGGGACACACTGATTCTTACTTGGCCTATCTGTCATCACAAAACACTGACTGAGATTGAGCTCAATGTCATATTATTACCGAACGTTGATGTCATTTATTTGTTGTTATATCATCCATTATTTTAGCACCCGAGATTAGATTTGCTGTGGAATTACCGTGCGAGTAAGAGGTGACTTCTTTCCATCAAGAGAGGCTAACGGTCTCATTTTTCAATTTGTAACCTTTGCTCTCCTGCATGCCACAGATACAAAACTCGGTGTCCTCTGCAACAAATAGATCTTAATCCCCTTCAGAGTATGTCATTGTCTCCCAGTAATTACAGCTCGGCCCCTGTCAAACGAGCGCATCTGCCCGGGCCGTCGATCAGCACGCGGCTGTTTACAATTTAGGCCGTGCGATAAGCAAACAGAACAGAGCAGCACAGCACTCGCCCCAGGATCTGATAGCAAGGTGGGAGTGTAGGGCCGAAGCGGATTAGTGCCTCGACAAACGCCTAATCCTGCTCCTCTCCAGTAAACACAGCCGAGCAAACTATGCACTTTACAGTACACGTCCCGTCACTCCCAGCCAAGAGCTTCTAAACCAGCTGCTCAATACCAAAAATTCTCCGAACATAAGGGAGCACGACAGCACCTCCTTAAGGTTTAAGCTTCACCTCTAGGAACTCTACATGGGCAGCAGAGTATTGTACACAAGCTCATTTATAATTCATTTGAAAAAAGATTATGGGCAATGATTCTCAGTGATCTGTGTCCCCTGTTTAAATAGTCTGTAAAGTGTCTAGTGTCTAAATGCCAATTTTCAATCAAAATCTGCTTTCTTTTTATTAACCAAAACACAATAACGGCATTGGTTCAAGACAACTCCCGTCAACCGAGCGAAGCACCAGATTGTCCGATCAAAGATATCCTCCTCTGGCCATAGTGAAAACATAGTAAAAAGCATAAAGATGTTACTATTTTTCACCATGGCCCACGCTGCACTGCCATGCTGCCAAAAGACAGGACCTTGCTGCCAGCCAGCTCAGAAAAGAGACCTCCCCAACCTCAGGAGTGGTGGGATGGTTCTCTCGGATGAGAGGCCAAGTCTCCTGATCACTGGCAGCGCCCATCAAACCTTTAGCAAGCTGCTGATGGCCTTTTTCAAGTAGCCCTCACAGCTTCCTAAGGCTCTCTATTCCTAACTTTTCTCTTTTTCTCCCCTGGTAGCAGCACTCCCCTCTGTGGCAAGTGGTTGGATTATTATGCAGATTTTGTGCATCTGCATAGTAACCAACAGACTCCACAGACTCCAATACTGTCCACTTTCCCCTTTACTAACATCTTAATATGTATACTGTACATGTATATGCCAGAATTTCTGTATTGTTTTATATTTCCATCTTATAATTAAATTATTGAGATTATTGAGTCACATTGTCACAGATTCTGGACCGTCTAGATAACAGGTGATGGTAGTGAAGTGAGTCATTGGCATTTGAGAGTCCCTCAGACACCCTGTAGTGGAGCTGAGGCTGTATCTCCTAGCAGCAGGCCAGTCTGTATCACACAGCACCGCTGCACTGCAGTGCTCTCTGAACAGAGGAAAGATGACAGGACTCAGCAACACCGGCTTAGGTTTCCATCTGTTGCATCACTCATGTGATGGGCCTACTTTCCCCTAGCCAGACTGTGGATGAATTTGAAGGACCACAGTGTGGGCTTTTTTTTCCTGATCTTAAAAGAATGAGGGGATGCCAGCTGCCATGTTAGTAATGCGGAGGGCTCTGTGCGGTTGCATCTTAACCAGCAGAGAGCATTTTGTAGTTAGTTACTGAGGCTAATAAACCAGCTTTAGTTTTTCTTAGGTCTTCTCTTCTCAATTCTTTCTCTTTCTATCTCTTATTCTCTCAAAAGCATTTTTCTTTTCTTTGCCTTGTGGTTGCCCTGTCACAAAAGATGTGACCTTGTTTTTGTAAGACTCTTAAGTTATGCAGCACTACTCTGACTTTAAAATGTGAGAACGTAGCACAGAGGCTTTCTTTCAGAACAAGATTTCTGCCTTCTGTGCTGTTGTTTTTTTATCTCTTCAGAATTTCTCTTTGCATCTCTCTCTTCCTTTCTCTCTCTCACTGCCCCACTTTCCTTTGTACTAACACTTCTTTTTAATCTTATTTGCATTCAAATTACCTTACCAGGTGGTACGCCAATCAGAGGTAAGAATGCCGAAAAAAAAGCAGGAAATGTCCAACTCACCATCTCCGTCCTCTTCCCTGTCCCGTCCACTCACCTGAGTGTCCCCCATTATCCCACACTATTTTACTCTCACCTCTCTGTCTCTCGTCCCTGACACTGTTATCCTCTTTACTGCATGTTCCCTCCGTGAGTCTGTCTCATGAGTCTGACTTCCAAAACAAAGAAACAAAAACAAAAATAAGTCAAATGATTAGGTGAAGAAGACACAACAAAGGCATTAAGCATTTAAATGTGTTCTGGATTAAACTGACAATTGTCTAGTTGAAGATTACACTGTTTTATCACAGTGTAACCATTACTATAATCAAAAAGTCACTAAAGTACAGTATAACAACATAGAGTAACTGTTTTCTCACATTTAAAAAAGACAATGGGTTACTGTAAAACATAGTCTGGACACTGTCTAGACAGCCTGAAAAGGAGGACTGACTGTAATTCTCTTTAGCCTCGTTCAAGGTCAGTGGTATGTCTGGCAACTACACCTCTTATAGGGATAAAAAGAACTGCTTACGGAATTTCACTCTTTGAAAAGAGCTGTCTGTTCGGCCAGGTTGAGCACTCTCATTTAGATTCACTTGAAATGCTGGAGAAGACGAATGGAAGTTCGAGTGCAAGCCAGTCTAAGCAGCATTACCACGGTATGATTACAAAGACACACGCACAGGAATCTGAGGAGACAGACCACCTCCATGTCATCATAACAAGAGGCTTCACATGAAACTAGGGGGAAGATGCCCTGAGATGACACAGTACAGTAGAAAACATTCGAAGAAAAATAAGATAGAGAGAAGAAAACGTAAAAGATAATTTTATACGTATATATATATATATATATATAAAATATAAAATATATATATAAAAAATATATATAAATATATATAAAAAATGGAGCTTATGCTTAACTCGGGCATGTTCCTCCTGGCAGAGGCTGTGCCAGATTTGGCCTAGCCTACATTACGCTCTCATATCAGGGACCTGAAAACCTTTGGGGGAGAAAGTTAACACCTGGGAATGACAAGAACATGCTTTTCATGTCAGATATCTGACACAATGACTTTTTGATGTGGATGAAAAAATCCTCATATCAAAGAAGATTTTTCTCGCACCTATATAGGGGTTCAAGTGTGTAGATGTATTTAAGTTTGTGTGTGTGTGTGTGTGAGAGAGAGAGAGAGAGAGTGTGAGAGAGAGAGAGAGAGAGAGAGAGATAGAGAAAGCGTGTTTGTGTGAGTGTATCTGAGAATTAACAGTGTTTTTCCTGTTTTTTATATACAGTATAGAAGGCCAACAGGTATCATGATATCACGCACTCATAGTTTATGTCTTTAATTTTGATGTTGGTGTCAGCATTATTCATGGTGTAACATTCATACATAATGCATTTCAGGAACATTTCTGAAATATATTGCAAAGTTTTCATTTTTTCTATGTGCTTCCTCTCCTAAAATGCATGATGCCTTTCATGTTAATCAGGTCAACAGCATTGTCTGACCAAACAACATTATTTTGCTTTTATGTATAATGTAGCAATGTTTTTAATAGATGTTCAATCTCTATATTATTGTACCTGCACACTAATGTAGTTGAAATGTCTATTCAATGGTGTGATGTGATTCATTGTCTTTGAACTTGGCAAAAGTAAAGAGTGATGGTAAGTGTTGTGTGATGGGTGATGCAGGTGGGGGTGTTCTCCTCTCTGTTGTATATTAGCACTGGAAATCACTGCCAGGGTGTGCACAGGTAAACATAGCCAGATTCTCAAGCTTGCATTAGTTTCAGCCTCTGTCTGATGAATGGAGCATTGACAGGCGAGTTGTAAGAGCTCTGAGCGCGGGAACAATGGCAGAATTGATTGGTGATTTGTGGCCAGTTTATCTGCCCGACATTGGCATCCAAGGCTAATGTGCTACCATGATCCGGCTGCGGGAGTTATCGGATTTTCATTTCTATCGTTGTGTCTGGGGCTGTAAGGCCATTCCCTGGCCCTCTCTTCCTATGCTCCCTGGCACTAATGGTGCCGCCTTTGTGGTTGTGCCCTGTAAATTGGAAAAGAAAAAAGCAAGAGGGAGGGCAAGAAAGAAATAGCCGATGCACCTTTGTTCAGTGTACAGACAAAAATCCATATCAAGGGTGGATGCTAGCACAATGAATTGGGGGAAAAAAGAGTGTGATTCTTTGTCGGAGGGAGAGAGAGCGAGAAAGAGAGAGGCTTCCAGATATGCAGCAGTAAACATAAACATTCTTTATTCATATAAGTGTTTTTTAAGGTAAAAGTAAGGGTTTTTCATGAGTTATTCATTCAGAGAGAAGGCCTGTATGTTTGTTTTAACTTGGCAATAAAGTGAAATATTGTTCAATTTCTAACAGACTTTAGTGTAGGCCAGAAATGTAGGAGCTTTTGCCTTGTGCCTTGAGCCTGCCAAGTTGTCGTAGAGGAAAAAAAAGAAAGGTGTTCAGTGTACTTCCAAAGAAGACAAATGGGAGTTTATAGCTCTTACCTAAGGTTCCCATCATGTGTTCTGCCGCATCAGCAAATGCACCTCAAAAGTATTGTTCCCCAGTTCTAATGGGCTCCCCCTCTGTGTAGCTGGATTTGGGAGATTGTCTCTGAAGTGGATTCTAGTGATCTGCTCTTGGCGTCGGTACAGGAGAGCCCCTCCTAGTGCTGTGCTGGTGACTGGAAGTTCTTTCCTGTAATTTGTTTTGTATGATAAAACTTGTGTGTGTGTGTGTGTGTGTGTGTGTGTTTGTGCTTGTCTATGTGCCAGGGTCCATGTCTGTGTGAGTTGCGTACACACACTGCTCAGAGCATGACGCGATGTCCATCTCTTTGCAGGAGCGTTGCAGATTGAGAACAGCGAGGAGTCGGATCAGGGCAAGTACGAGTGCGTGGCCATGAACAGCGCAGGGACTCGCTACTCGGCCCCGGCCAACCTCTACGTGCGAGGTAAGACACGCGGCAAGCTGGCACATGCCGCCGACGACCACTGCAACCTGAGGCCCCCCCCTCAAAGGGGCCCCTTAACCACCAAAACATACTAATCCTGTTTGCAGCTAGCGCATCAGACCAGAAGGAGTCGGACGAGTCGACAACTCGCCCGTCCACCCACCCAAATGCCTGTTCACTCTCCGTATCTCTCTTTACATGACTCTACGCTTGATGTCCCGCTCACTCTGCTTTGACAAAAACAACTTTCCACACCCTCCCCCCCCCCTCACCCCCCCACCCCCCCCCCCCCCCCCCCCCACACACACCCACACACACACACACACACACACACACACACACACACACACACACACACACACACCTAGATGCATAGTTTTCTCTCCCCTCTGTGTGTCTTACCGTCTCTGTTTTTGGGGCTAGTTTGGGCGATGCTGTTTGTTCACATTAATTCCCAGTGACCCGCCTCTGACTCGGCTAAGTGTTTTTGAAGCCCGTGTAATTAATCCTCCTCCAGCACCGTGGCGGCGGCTGGCTGCCTCACCTTGTCTCAGGGCAGCCGGGAGCGGCTTGGGGGGTGGCCGATGGGGTGAGGGATTGACGTGTTGGAGTTTAGTGCGGGGTCAGCCGGAGTTGCACCACACTTTGTTTTGCATGAAGCCAAAAAAAAAAGAAGAGACAGACAGACATGTGGAGTCTTGCGGTGGAGACAGACGATCAGAAAGGTGTATGTTTGTGTGTGGGGGGGAGGGATGTGTGGAAAGAGACACCTGGATACCTGATGTCTTGTGAAGAGGGGAGCTTTGGAAACCCCCCTCCTCTCTTTTTTTCTCTCCTTCTTTCATTTTCTTTTCCTCATCCTGTCCTCAGGATGTAAGCGAATGGCCAGTACAATAACAACACAGGGTGGCTTTCTTTCTCCCACCGTCATCCTCCTCTGGGCCTTTTTAAGCCCACAGACGGAGTTTTTGGCCTTAACAGTTTCAATTAGCTGCCACATCTCAGGTTCTCAAAGGCAACCTCAAAGCTCTCTCTTCAGATCAGATCCTCAGAAGCTTTGTTTTATCCCACCCCCTTTCCAAGTTTTCCATGTTGGCATGGCAACAAACACATTCATGGGTCTCTGAACATAAAGGTTTCGATGGTGAGTTGCATGACATAAGAAAACAAAAGTCTTAAACACTCTAAGGGTTTGATGACTAATTCACAATGAACAAGCTCATACACTATATTCATATATACTGTACCTATATGTTTTTCACTGGATAAGCTTTGGAGGTTATCAGTATTTATACTTACATTCTTTCACATGCATTTATGTTTTTCAAAATGCTCCCAGTTTACCTGAATAATACGTAAAAATGACCTAATTCACAGCAGTTGCAAGTCTGCACGTTAATATTAATTTATTGCCATTTCATTCATTTGTGCATATTTGTTCCAGCATTTGTCACCATTTGGTGTTGATGTCATGGCTTTTTACAGTATTAACTCTCCTAAGCGTTAAGGGTGCTATTTCCTTTTTTTCCACTGAGGGAATGAATTGCATTTGTATGTGGAGCAGGCACACTAATTTGCATGGAAGACAGTAATTCATTTTCCCACAGTCGAAAACAATTTTCCTGTAAATGTTAAACATCTCTCTCTCTCTCTCTATATATATATATATATGATGTCATTATGTTTTCTTGTGTTAAGAATAATTCTGTTTTCATAGATGCCTGTTTTACTTCAAAAAATCTAGGTATATTGATATACTTTGCCTTAAGGCAATAGATGGAACAAATTGCACGCGACCACAATCATGCTTGTGCATGAGTTTACACATACACACACATACAAACACACACACACACACACACACAATGATATTATGTATGTAAGTGTGATAGAAAAACACAATTACACAAAAGGCTGCGTATGACTCAGACCACGTGTTGGAAGATTGTGTGTGCACTGCTCCTCAGCTGAATGCAGTCTAGCTAATGATTCCCACCCTTCAGTTGAAACTGCACCTGCTCGGCCTACTCAAACCAGGAGAAGACAAAAAAAAAAAACGATAAAAAACATCCACCATGGAAACAACAAGGAAAACATCCACCATGGAAACGTCTAAATAGCTACCAACAACACATAATTTTCTCTCTGCCCTAACAAAAGGGAATCTATTCAGCAACCTTACATGGCTTTATGGGCAGTAGCGTGCCAAAAATGACAGAGAAGGAAAAAGGACTGAGAAAATGCGCACACATATACACACACACACACACACACACACACATGCACACAATTGTTAATCAAGCCATGGTGTGGTAATAGCTTTATCATGTGCATGGGAAAAACACAACAGCCTTACCAGCTTCATTGAGGTGTGCTTGGCTGTGAGCCAAAACACAGCCATCCCTGTTGTTCCTCCAGTGCCATTCATCACCGGCAGCATAGTTCCAGTGTCAGCCACACTAACACCACACGGACACACACACACACACACACATTCCTCAGACCGCCAGGAATCCACAAAATGGAAAATATATACATAATACATGATACATAATACTAATAACAGCAGTAAAGCAAACATATTAATTAATTTTGTCTCTCATCATACAGTTTTCACATAAGACATCGTTAAAATTAAGAAAAGCTTACATAAACCTGCAATTAAGAAACCAGAAGCTGCAGCAGTTTAAAAGTACAACAGAAACGAAACTAAAAAAGTTTCTCTGGTAATGTGCAATGGAGTGAGGTGGAGAGGTCCAGCCTACTCTAGAGGTCAAAGGAATCATGAAAATGGCCGCCACATGATTGGGAAGCAGCTGGTAGAGAGAGCCACGCCGTGACGTGATGCCGGCAACAAAAGGCCATTAGAGTCTCTTTAAGCGCCGGGCTCTCTAACCTAGCCACAACTTGTGTGGCTAACCGGATGGAGAGGCGGAGTGTAAAAATGAATGTGAACTCGCCCATGCCCATTGGCGAACACAGGCCCAGATCAGGCCCATGTTTGGTCCAGATCCACCCCTCTCCCCTCAGAAATTCTGCTGGAGTGTATACATGACCTACCAACGGATAAGGGCCTGAAAGAGAGAGAAAGGCAACCGGGAAGCGCAGTCCTATAAAAGATGCATGTAAAAGATCATATCCTACGCTGCTCTTTTGATCTTAACTCAGACCACACACGCACAGTCGGGCAGTCGCAGGGAATACAGATTTAGGATCTTTCATTTGAAGAATGACATTTAATATATATGTATGTGGGCCTCTAATCAAGTGCACCTGCCTTAGTGTGTGTGTGCGCGCGCACTTGTGCCTGTCTTTGGTGTGAGCTTTGTGTGTGTGTGTGTGTGTGTGTGTGTGTGTGTGTGTGTTTGTGTCTGGGAGATTTGTTTTAGCATGTACAGTACCTGCTTAATCTTCAGATTTTCCACAGAAAGGACAGATTTTATCTGTAGGAAAAGAGAAACTTGCCTTTGAGAACTGGGAGAAATCCATTATTGAAAGCGCATTTTGACATCTCACAATGTATTACCCTTCTTATGTCAGTGTGGTGCAAATCTGTTTTTCAATGTCTCTAAAATATACTGTGTTTGCAGATAGCAGAAATAATCACCATAGTAACCCAGAGACCTTCTCTCTCTCTCTCTCTCTCTCTCTCTCTCTCTCTCTCTC
>JAGFZM010002934.1:319804-336014 GCA_017657215.1 Limnothrissa miodon
TGTGTGTGTGTGTGTGTGTGTGTGTGTGTGTGTGTGTGTGTGTGCGTGTGTGTGTGTGTGTTCATGAAGGTATGTGCCTGTCATTCATATTCATACATGAACATGTTTTGTCACCTGTCTGTCCATGTTCTCTACATTGTCCATGTTGTTTCTCCTCACTCTCTTTTTTAAATGGATAAGCAGAATATTTGCCTGTTTTACTCTCTCTGTTTCTCCTTGTCTTCTTCCTCCTCCTCCTCCTCAATCTCCCTTTCCTTGTTTTCTTTTATTCTATCCCCCTTTCTCTTTATCTTTTTTTTATCATTCTCGTTTTATCCCTGTTCCCTCCCCTCCTCCAACACCTCCATTGCACCCTGCCATCCAAAACCAAACCACCAATCCAAACCAAATCAAACCAAAATCCAAATCCTCTCCACCACTCAGATCAACGGGAAGGTTGGTTGCTTTTCACTCTTTACACTAGTTTCCTCACACCAGAGCGGGGAGGCCTGGCAGACTAGAGCGTGGCGCCGCCATCTGGCTGGATGCCACTGACTCGTCCCGGCCTCTTCCTCCCCTTTCTCTCCTTGCTCCTTGCTCCCCCTCTCCTCTCCCTATTCACTAAACCCAGGGGCACTGACTCCCCCTGAGTATCCCAAAAATGCACTCCCCCTGCCCCCCCCTCTCCATTCTCCTTTTTTCATGTCGTCCGGTGATGCTGCTTGCTCCCTACACTAACTTCAGCCTGCCTGTCGAACCAGCCCAACCCACCCCATGCCTCTGCTAGCATCTGACAGTGATTCTGCATGAGTGCCTGGATGTACAGTATATGTATGTGTGTTTGTGTGTCCAATGTTTGACCTCAGGTCTGATATGTTTGACATCTATCACTCTCATTGTCTGGTGCACACGCCAATAGAGGGTCCACACCCACCCCCCATTACACACACACACACACACACTCTCTAAAATACACAGCCACAGCAAAAAAAAGTGCAGTACATTTTTTGCATTAAGATAAATCCTTTTTGCAGACCATCAAGGATTATGACACTTTCCCACACCCATTGTTTTGATATTACAGGCTTTACAGTGGATCACCAATATGGTTTTATGTTTATTCAGGGTATTTTTCCAGATGTCAAAGACCAAACATAGGAATGCTCTTCTAGCTTAGCAGATCAGGCCTGTTTACACCCAAGTTCAAATTTCAGTAAGTGCTGCTCCCCATTCGCCAATGCTTAGCCTATTTAGGAGGGGCTGTTGTGTTATACTGGTTAACAGCGAAAAGCCTTTTGAGTTTCGGAGTATTTAATCTGGCTAATACAGCTTTGATTGTTTATTTTGGACTTGAGTGTTCAAAGCTGTACTGTACGAGGAAGAACAATAGCAGGAAGACAAGCCAGCTGAGAAGACGTTAAGTATTTCAAAGGATTTTTATTACCAAATGACCTTGTAAATTTGTATTATTTATCTCTCTCAGCTTTAAACACCTTGCCAAGAGAGAATATCGGCTGTCAAGGAAAGAGGGACGGAAAATTTTGGGTGAAATCCAACATTACTCGTTCGAAACATTTGGTTCATTTGGACACTACTGTATCTTGGGTATAAACTCATTTATACAAGCAGTATAGACAATTGCTGCTAGTTTCACCTTTTTACGGTGAAACATCTTGTTCACTTGCAGAAACATGCTAGAGTATGAAATGAGCAGCGGATGCAAATCCCATCTTTGTCCTTTTCTAGCTTCTATGGGTAGTCTTGCCTAGTGGGCTAAGCTGCTCAGATTTCTAATTCTTTCCGACAATTGCCTTCAGAGAAACTGTTATTGCATCCCAAAAGAGATATATAGTTTTACTCTACAGATGCTTTTGAGGCCATGTAATAATTAAAGATTCAAGCTTTTTTGGGCTACATGGTTAAATGATCAGAATGAGTAGGTCACATAATTTTTTTTTTGCCGTACATCCACATGCAGCAGTATGTCTCATACTACTTCATAGCATGCATATGGGGTGCCCCACAGTGCACTGTATATTGCTCTACTTCTCAACACTTACCTCCCACTCCCTGTTTCTGTGTTAATGGACACTCTTTTTTGTCTTTGAAAGAGTGGCATCTGTGTCACAATTACATGAACTGCTCATAAAACATGCCTACCATGTTGGCGCTTATCGGAGAATGAAGGGGTTTTGGTTGCATTTCTTTCTCTTGTATTGGTTTGTTTTTATTGGTCCCTGGGCTGAAACGGGATTTAATGAGGATGGGCATTTGCAGAGGAAAAGAATCACCGCCTGCAGAAGCAGCAACAAAGGAAGGCTTGTTTTTTTTCCCCTCTTTTCTTGAAGAGGCTCCCATAGAGTGGAAGGCATACAGCAGTCACAAGAGCCCATCATTTACAGATTTTTGGTAGCATTTGGAAAACATTGCCATCGACTCCCTTAATAAGTTAAGGTTAGCTTTTTTAATGCTTGATGCCATTTATTATTTGCTATTGTTCACAATAAATGTTTGCTCATAAGAGTTCGCTCTTAGTGTATTTCTAGAAAAAAACACTAGCTGATTCAAATTTCAGCAGTACAGCAGGCCACTTAGTTGTATTTGTATTGGTATCACAAGTATAGAAATTGGATTCTTAGACTATTTTTTCCCTCCCAATATAAGTCATTTTCTGAAGCAGTTGTTGAGTGGGAAGGGGGTGAAGGGGGTGTGGGTGGCGAAGGGTTTATGTTGGCACTGGCATGCTCCTGTGATCATGGCTGATATTGCTTGTGCACTAATGCTTGATCTACTTGTACTGATGCATGAGTTGCTTGGGGATGTATGTGAAAAAAACTGATCATGCATTGCCTGCCTCTCCTTTTTCCCTCCACCATACCCTCCTAATTGTCCTCAAGTAAACCCATTCTTGTCAGTACCTTAACCCTACCCCCCAACTCCTTCCTTCTGGCATGCCAGAGAGTCAGAAGTGTATGTATGCCTTGCCTTTTCTAACTGTCAACTTCACATGTTCTTCTAATAACCATCCTTAAACAAAACAAAAGCAGAGCAAAACAAACCAAAAATAAGCTTTGTGTGAGAACATGGATTTGTACGAAAATCAAAAGTGGCACGCACACCCCACTGCTGGGGGCTCAGTTTGTCCAGCGACCCAGCGAGCTCTCGCTGTCACTGGGCAACTGCATCTAGCAAAATAAACCTCCCCCTTCTAGTGCTGTCATCCACTCTTATTTCTAAGACGACACAAAACTTCAAAGAAGAAAGAAAAGAGAAAACAAATCATCATTTTGTTGTCCATCTTCCATATTCATCGGTAACATTCATCATGCGTTTTTATGTAGAGTGACTAACTCTGTCTTCTGCTGATACCTCCTATGCTGTCCAGCACGTTTGACAACGAAAAAAAGAGAAAGTTTTGCAGACTCTTTCCAGATAGTGCTGTGGTAGAAACAGATCCAGCCGAGTTTTATGCCTGATTTGACATGGTCCTAAGCATTGGTTCTACCCATGAATTAGAACCACTCCAGGAAGGATCCACCTAGGTCCTGTGCAGGATTTGATCTGGCATGGTCCTAGACAGAATCCTCTCCACAGACCTTGCCATAATTTGGTACTATTCCTGGGCAGGTTCAATCTGGTTCCGTACATTTTTAATACGGTTCCTGGATGGATCAGCGCTGGGCCTTTTATTGCCATAATTTGGCAGTTCCTGGCCACGCAGGTGCCATTTCTGCACCAGATCTGGCATGGATCTGTTCCAGTGTCGGCAGCTATCTGGCTCTCCGATCTATCTAACATGTTTGCTCATTTTTCTCTGGTCCCTCTATGCTAACCTAGAGTCAGCCAACCATTGGCCACACTTTGAAAAGAACAATTAATCTATCTCAGTGTTTATTTGGCTCATGTCAGACATCTCTGATAGTGGCCTAAAAAATTACAACAACACTTGACCACGCCTGCACACTCACTAAAAAAAAAAAAAACACACCAAAGCCTGCACAGAGAGGTAAACACACACACACACAAACACACACACCGTATCGTATCCGAAAGCGTCACTGAATGCAGAAAAATGCTGTGTAGAGTGTATTCTGCATGTCCAGGCCTTTTTAAAATATAATAAGTCAAGGTCACCAGAGTAATAAACTGTGCCGTAGCACATGAATAAAGTGCTGGGAAGAAAAAAAAGGAGAATTTGCAAGGATTGCAAGATTCAGGAGATTCATGGAGACATTACAAGGGAGTGAAGCACCCAACACAATGTCAGAGCCTGGCTAAATATTCCAGTGATATTTTACATCCTATTTTTCTCTCTCCCCGCCACCCTCCCCTGTGAATGCAAATGGAGAATTATTTAAGTCCCCATGGTGTCTCCTACCTGTCCGTTATCTAATAAAACTGGGTGTCAGTTGGCCTCCAGAGGACAGCGTTGTGTGGGAAGGGAGCAATAGAGAGTTGATGTGATGGAGGGGGGAGAGTTTGCCAGCGTCCCGCCCTTTGCTATATTCAAGTCACATAAACACTGAGATATTTGTTCTCCCAAAACAAAATGTAATAATAGCAATCCTGTTGGTCTCCTGCCTGTTCCCAAATCCACTTTGATAATATAGCATTAGTGTAACTGCTGGCTAGCTTGGCCCCTTAGAATAATGTTTATACCCTAGCCTGATCCTTAATCTAGTTGATATGCTAAAGCTGAAAGCATAAGTAATTTGGAAATCAAGGTGATAGAGACAGCTTCTTCCAAAGATGAGATCTAAATGCTGTTTTGTTGGAGTTTATCTTCAGACACACCCAAAGGTCTGCAGCTCCCTCCAGACTCATTCTCTGCATTCAGCTGAAGCCCTTGCATTTCCAGCTCAAAAACCCGATAAAAGACTTATTTATAGTGCTCACTCTCTTTCTCTTTCACACTCCTCTCTCTCTTTCTCTCTCTCTCTCTCTCTCTCTCTCTCTCTCTCTCTCTCTCTCTCTATCTCTCTCTCTCTCTTCCTCTCTCTCTTTCTTTCTCTTTCACTCTGATGGTATCAGCCTGCTGCTTACTAGTGATGAATCTGAGCAGCATCTGCAAGGGAATCATTTAGCAGTAGTTAAAATGCGAGCTGTGCACCCTGCCTGCATGTGTGTGTTTGAAGATCAACAGGGAAATGCAATGTGAGGCCTGGCTTTTCTTATTTTTTCCCTCCTGTGCACACACCACAATAGCAAAAACTCTTATCCGTCAAAAACAGCCACAAAATGCAGTCTGGAAATATAATTTCCCTGTATATTGGGAACAAAGCAGTGTTAACGCACGTTTTTGCCTCTCTCTGCTGGCCAGTGTCCCTTCAACACCACCCATTTGCAGGCGGTCGCTGTGGGAACCCTCTGTAATCTGCATATCTAGGCCTAGTGTTTATCCACCTCGGAGACAATGACCCTCTTGTGTCTGCATTGGCTCTCAGCCCATGGCACGTAGCACTACTGTCAGCCAAAATCTAGTTTTATTGAGCCCTGTTTTCAATGTGATGGCAAATGTCTGTCTTGCTGTTTGATTTCTGAAGGCAAAATGACTGTGAATAACCTGAGCCGAGGCAGAATGTTTTCAATAATTATACCTGTGCTTTACATCTGACCAAAGCTGAGGTAGCAAATAAGTGAAAATGTTTCAGGAGCCTTCTCTGACTTTAATCCTCATTAAATTGCCTCTTACCATCTCCGCTTTGCAATAACCACAGATCCCCTTAGCAAAGACTCTAAAGTTGGCAGAAATCATGCACACAGCCAATAAGCAAATTCCATTTAGCGTGCTTAGCCCTGTCAAATCCTAGATATGCCATAAAATCTTATATCTTGTCCTGCTAAGCGTAATGTTGTAGTCGTCTTTCCATTAAGAGGTACCTTAAGTGAGGGTCTGTCCAGAAAGCGCCTGAGCTAAAAGAGAAAGCTCTCAGAGGCGAATATAAGCTCCTGACGAAAAGACGAAAAGTTTAATGATGAGCTTGTCCAGAACCTGTGGCTCTAAGCTGAAATTATACTTTGTGACTCACGTTTCGTGACCACCCTCGGATAAGACTCAAGCTCCTCGGCTTCACCAGGCAGCTACAGTATGTATTTTTAATGCAAGGTGGTATTGCTTTAATACAAATGTAATGTAGAGAACCTGGTGGAAGAACTTGGGCAGAATTCTGATGGGAGGCGATGCCGATAAGAACAGGGTTTAATCAGTCTGTTCAAGCAGGCCACTGAAGAAGATTTACCACAAAGGCTGGACACAGAGCACCTTTACTTGAGCTATCCGTCATATAGTTTATTCAAGCTGTAGGCTTCAGTCATTATGCTTTTATAGAAATGGATCAAGTAGGCTCAACATTCCCATTTCCAATACCGCATGGGTTCATGTAAACTCAAAAACCGAAGGTGAAGTAGCTGATTCTCTTTGTTTTTCATCGGTTCCGCATCCATTTTGAGTAGTTTTGCTTAGTCTCGTCCGTTAGACAAATGTGGTGTGGCACAGGCAAAGCCAGGCCAAATTGACCCGCTGCAGTCAGACTCAGAATCCTAGGTTAGGTTGTGCTTCTGTACAGCATCTTCCCCTCTCTAGCATCTCTCTTCTCTTTCTGCAGTGCGCCGTGTTCCGCCCCGTTTCTCCATCCCCCCCAATCACCACGAGGTGATGCCTGGCGGCAGCGTCAACCTCACCTGTGTGGCGGTGGGTGCCCCCATGCCCTTCGTCAAGTGGGTGACGGATGGCGTTGAACTGACAAAGGAGGAAGACATGCCCGTCGGGCGCAATGTACTGGAGCTTACCAACATCCGTCAGTCGGCAAACTACACCTGCGTGGCCATGTCCTCTCTGGGTGTTATCGAGACCACTGCACAGATCACCGTCAAAGGTGAGTCAACAGTCTTATACCAGGGCAAGGGCAACTGTATGCTTGCAGTATTTATTTTGTGTGTCATCCTTTTAAGTTGTGCAAATTGTCTACGTGGTAACTTTGTTCCTCTCCATTAATTTTTCTTGCTGATCAAGCCAGCTGTCTGAAGTTTGCGCTCTTCTATCGGCAATGAGAGATGGTAATGGTAAAAGGACGTCTGCCTCATTAATAATGAAGAAGGCTGGGTACTCCTGCACACCCTTGCCAGACAGTGCATGTAATTACCTCATCAATGTTTAATCAAAGTTGAAATCTCACTTGTAGCTCCAGCTTCATGATGCTTAAGTGTGCAGGACAGGGATGATAGCAAAGTGCCTTTTCTTAAGGGAAATCTCTTTGAACACCCCACAAACATCACCATCCCACAAACGCCACCATCAATGCACCCCTTCGTAAAAAGAGCCCCTACGTAGTTACTGAGTCAATACAAATCCTTATTTGTTATATTTTACCCCCAAAAGAAGAAAACTAAAGGATTCATTTCCTAGATTGTTTATCACAAACTAATGTCTGGGATGTGGGAGATCCCCTCAGACTTCACTCCTTTTCTTCTTCCACAGCGGAGTTGAATAGGCCATGAAATATGAAGAGAACTAAACATTCTCGGAAGAATTGTTTGTTCCTCACCGAGACACAGTGAATAACCCTTGTCTGAGTTCTTATCAGGCACAGTTATCTTTTTTTATTAAGAATTCATTCACTGGAGCATGGTTGTTTGTTGATGGGAGATCACGCAAGAAAGGAGGAGAGAATTTCAATCAAATTTATTAGGGATAGGATTTGTGTGGAGATAACACAAAGGCTCCGTGGGAAGTGTTCCCATGATATTAGTGTGCAGAGACTGAACCTCAGACGACCCCCAAATGTTTGATAGATTTAGTTTGTAGGGGTGGGTTGGGGGGGGGTGTTGTTGTTTTTAAGTCTAATCCTCAAATTATTTTATTTTTTGTTGTTGTTTGTCTCTTACCCCCCACAATGCAGCTCAGTGTGATGTATACATGTTGTACACTTTAAGTACCAAAAAAATAGAAAGATAAAGACAAATCCTTTATTTTGCTTTCAGTGAAAGCCACATTTTTAACATACCATATGTCATACAGTAATCTCCATATGGTGACAGGAAACCCCTGGTTGCTGTAGCGTGCCCCCTCGTGTCAGTTTGTCAGCTTTTCCATCACGTCTTTTGCTTGCCCCTATGTATTTGTGAGTTACCCCGGCGGCGTCCAATTGAAGTGTGTCAGCACACACAAGCGAGCGCACACAACACAAAAGTCATTTAGACTCATTTTCAACTGCGATTTTATTACAATACTCGCACTTTCCATTCGCCTCAGGAAATGGAAAAACCTGTGAGTGTGAGTCCATTACTGCCAGGCAAAGTAATGGTAATGGCAGTGTTTACAGTTCAAGAACTGCATTAGAAAAGAATGTATCTGCGTTTGCCTCTTGCACCAACCGGGCCTCTCCATTCTGCGCCTTCCGAGTCATTGTGATCTCTCAGACATTTGTTCCCTCTCTCCACCCAAGGCTGGGAATAACTTTCACTCAGAAAATGTTGCCGATTTTATAACATCGAAGCCAAGGCTGTCAGACTGCACTTGTAATGTGTCATGAACTTGAAACATTACATGACCTCCACTTGTCCGGGCATGGACTTGTCAAAACACCAAACTACTCGTTACTGGAGTGCATGGGTGATGGGAGGTGGGGTGGAGACATTTTATGGAGAGCAGTTTTTATGGTGAGAACAGGCTGCAGGTATGTTATGTCACATTAAATGTTTCACATATTTTTAGCATATAATGGATCAGGCAGTAATACAATATAGACTGAGATGTGTAAATATGTAGGCAATGGCAGGCAAAGGACAGATTTAATCAAAGATGGCAGCGATAAAAGAATACAGCAGGTTTACTCAGACAGTCACTGTATCCTGCTGTGAGTCATCGTTGTGATGCCGTAAACACAAAGTGGAACATGAGTTTTTTGGGTATACAGAAAGCCAGCCTCTTTATTGCATCAGTAGTCTATATCTATTCTTCAGTGCAGCATAATCTAGTGAAGACCCTAACCCTAAAATAAATTAGTCCCTTTGAAGGCTCTCGGAATGTCTTCCTCCTGCGACTCCCCTTATCTTCCATAGCCAATTTGATGAATGAGAAACAAGCAATAGGCAATTCCATTTGAAACAGCCCAACTCAATTGCACAGTGCTTTAAAAAAAAAAAAAAAGGAAATGTTGGTTATTATACTTGTCCGGTGATCCAGTGTCTGACATAAAAGTGCACAGTGGGGACGAATGTTGGGGAAATTAATTCTCCCAGCATGGAGTTGTTCCTCATCGGTATAAATGCCGCCACGTAGGCTCGCACGGAGCTGCGCTCTTAAGCTACGTTTATGTCATGCAGGGAGAGAGACATTTTGCTTTGAGAGATAATGAACACGGCCTGCCAGGGCCCACCAGTGACAGGTGAGTCACAGGACGGAAGGAGCAGCCTTTGGAATAGTGATGGACTGCTGGAGAAAAAGACTGCAGTTTCTTACACCGCCCCTCCTTTCTTTTGCAGTCTCTTTCTTTCTCTTTCTCTCGCTCTCTCTCTCTCTCCACCCCTCTGACTTTATCAAGCTATTGAGCTTGTACTGAGAGAGCCTTTCAACCTCCCCGCAAATCAGGCATTGAGAAAAATAGATGAGAAATGAAATTGCCTACGTTGACATTGTGTCTTCTGCTCTTTTCACTGTGCCTCCATGTTTGCCCTCCGGTGGTGCTCAGCCCTCCCCAAGTCCCCAACGTCGCTGCTCGTCACGGAGACCACGGCCACCAGCGTGACCCTGACGTGGGACTCAGGCAACCCAGAGCCAGTGTCCTACTACGTCATCCAGTACCGACCTAAGCTGTCAGACAATGGATACCAGGAGGTGGACGGCGTGGCATCCACGCGCTACAGCATCGGTGGCCTGAGCCCCTACTCGGAGTACGAGTTCCGCGTGATGGCAGTCAACAACATTGGGCGCGGTCCGCCCAGCAACTCGGTGGACACTCGCACGAGCGAACAGGCGCCATCCTCGCCGCCGCTGCACGTGCAGGCTCGCATGCTCAGCTCCAGCACCATGCTGGTGCAATGGAAGCCTCCAGAGGAGCCTAATGGCCAGATCCGTGGCTACCGCGTCTACTACACAGAAGACTTGTCTGCGCCACTGAGCACCTGGCAGAAGCACAACACAGACTACTCCGAGCTTACTACAATCTCCGGGCTCACGCCAGACATAACATACAGCCTGCGCGTGCTCGGGTTCACCTCCGTAGGAGATGGACCACCATCAGACGTGTTGCAGGTCAAGACCCAGCAAGGAGGTAAGGCCACACACACACACACACACACACACACACACACACACACACATAACCAGTTGGATGAACCAGATAGAGCTGAAGAGTTTTGTGTAAATTACTGAATTACTCATTTCTGAATTATCATTCATCCATCATGTTATATTAAGCCTAATTAATATATTTAAATAATAATTGTGTATAAGTCACTTGCATTACGTTTTGCATATTCTCTATCCATCATCATTCAGCATTTAGTATAATTTATTGGTAATTTGCAATTGATATTCAGGGCACTTTGTGAAAATGTATGCTATTTGGAAATGGCAAAAGCATGAGGGAACAACTGCAACTGGGTTTGAGTGTGTGCTTCTTTTGCCTCCTCAGTGCCAGCCCAACCTGCTGGCTTTGAGGCAGAGGCTGAACTAGACACCCGCATCATGCTCTCCTGGGTCTGGCCTGTCCAAGATCAAATTGTCAAGTATGAGCTCACCTACTGGGAGGCTGACTCAGGAAACAAGGTACTGGAGTGCCGTGTTTGTTTGCGTGTGTGTGTGTGTGTGTGTGTGTGACACCTCACGGCTGTCAAGGGCCCGGGTTTGTGTGATCATGGAATTGTTGAGTATTAATATTTACCAATGTCAATTGTTAAAAATAGCAATAGATATAATAAACTAGATGATTTGAACTAGAAGTTCAAAACTGTTGATTTTCATATTTTTTCTTCAATACTTAAAATGTTTTATTGTTGTCTTCAAGCAGGAAATGTCAGCACTGTATTCCACTGAGTATTTGTGTGTGTTTTTTTCTTTCTTTTTTTTCTTTTCCCAGCAACATTTGACATTTGACCCCGCTGGGTCATATGCAGTTGAGGGCCTGAAGCCAGACACTCTGTACAAGTTCTCCTTGGCGGCCCGCTCCGAAATGGGCCTGGGCGTCTACACACAGCCTATAGAGGCGCGCACCGCCCAGTCAAGTAAGTTCTGCACGTACTGTAGTTCTGAGCTCTGAAGGACATAACAAGCAGTGACTTCGTTAGGCGCTCATAGTATTTTCAGTTGTCAACGGGAGGCAAAAATGGGGATTCTGTCTCACTTTTGGGCTGATTTCTAATAGCCCATCAGCCTGCAAGTTGTTACAATTTGGCAGCCTGGTGGGGGAAAAAGTCAATTATTCTGCTACGGCAGGCTTGCAATTTTGTCAGCCCTGCTCTTTCCAGTCGAAGAACTTAATAGAGATGTTTCCAGCACCCAGAAAAATGGTAGGTTTTGGTAAACATTGCTTTCAAATTTAGTTGGATCATTTTTTTTTTTGAAAGTGTCTGTGTACTCTGCTTACCACTGATCTCCAGCAGTGGTTCCAGAGGCTTGTGATTTTCAAGATCAAAGCAGCAAAAAAAAAAACTGAAAGAAACAAGAAGGCCCAAGAGTGATGACCCTGTGGCTAAAACGACCAATCCAGACACTTTATTCAGAGCCATCTGACAAGGCCGCTGTCTATCCATGGGTTCTGAAATGATCCTGTGTTATTTCTCGTGGGGCTTCCAAATTTGGCAGTATCGCTTGACGTAAATGGCTATCCGGCTTAATCTCTCTCCTCTCTTCTCCACCCTTCTTCTGCTCCTTCTCCTCTCCCACCGCCCTCACCCAAAGCTTCTGTCGTTCACCGGCAGCCATAGAGTTCAACCTGAAATATTTATGATATCTCCCAAAAGAAGGCCTTGCTTATTCTAAGCTATTTGTTATAGTTGTCAGCCATGAAAGGGCTTGGTTTGCTACTGAGGGCCCGGTTCCCATAGGAACAGTGGCCCCTAAAATCCGCTGGATTCCTTATCTGCTGGGCGGCTGACAGTCTGTGAGTCTCAGGAGAGAGTCGCTAGCTGTCTCAGTGTCCAGTGAAACTCTCCTCTTCCCTTTCTCTCACTTTATTTATTTCTCTCATTCCCCCCCATCTTTACCCATTCCTCATTTCTCGGTGTCGGTGCGGCTTCTTGCCCTTGTTTTTTTCACTTCTCTCTTCAGACTGAACCTTTCCCTTGTATTTATCTGTCTCTTTGTTGGTCCTCTCATTCATTTGTTCTCTCTTCCGTCTCTTCCTCTTTCTCTATCCTTCTCTCTCACTCACACCCTAACCCTTACATCTCTTTCTAACTCTTGAACACCTCCTCTGTCCCTCTATCTTTCTCTCTGTTTGATTTTTTTTCCCTTTCTGCTCATTCTTTAAACAGCTGTCTTTACAGCTTGCCTTTTTTTCCTTCTTTGGCCCTCTATCTCTTATCTTCTTTAATGTTTTTTTATCTGCTTTTATAACAAAAAAAAAAACTCTATTCTCACCCTCTACACCCCCTCGTTTACATTTGTTCTTCCTTCTCTTTATTTTCCTTTCTTGGTCTCTTAGTCTTTTTCTCTGGCTGTTATCCCTCTCTGCATTGTGCGGTTCTTCTCTCTTAACTTTCCCTCTCTCCGCCCAGCCTCATTACTTTCTCTCCATCTTCCACAGTTTCAAACGTATCAGTACCAATCTGTTCAACGCTTAAAAGACCCACTCGGAGGATCATTCCCCATCCTGACATCTTGAAGAAAAGCCCCATAGAAAAGCCTGTCAGCTAGTCAGTTTTTTCCCCCGGACCCGCTCCTTTCTTTTTTTTTTTTTTTTTTATTATTTTTTTAAATACATAGAAATCTGGTTATTGCCTTTTTACTGGTGAAGGCAAATCATCAGGGAGTCGTCTCTCAAATGAAATGGGAAAAATGGCCTCATGCTGCTCTGATCATGAAAATCACATGTGTGTTACAGATACCCGATCACACCCATCATTCCTCTCACTGTTGTTTGCATGTGGTACTATTTTATGTTACAGTTGGTTTCATTGTGATAAGAAATAATGTTTACCATTCTTCAAATTACATTACCCATGTTGATAAAGACTTACTAAACACTGGAACTATGTAACTTAGTTACATAAGGCTTTTGGACGCTGAGTATGTTTCTGGCCTTAGTATTGCAGTAGTATAGTAGTAGTATTCACAAAGGTATTGATAGTATATCAATATATAACATGTAAGTATTGTAATAAAATACAGTGTATTGATATAGTCAATTGTGACATTTCAGCATGGGCTATGTAAGAACAGTTTTCTTTTTTATGTTATCCCTCTGGACTGGAATAAACACACACCTAAGCTATCTGTTCCTCGCTTCAAATTAATTTGTGCGAGCCGATATCAAGTGCACGGCCATGTTGGCATTCCCATGCTGTGCACAGTACTTCTCGTATCTGAGAAACAAACATTTTGTTTTGTTCCCCTCCTTGCTTGCTTTCTCTTCACACACACACACACACACACACACACACACACACACACACACACGCGCGCAGCAGCACCACTTATCAGCAGGGATTACAGTGGAATATAGAGGTCACAACCTACCTTACACACTCCAACTGGATAAATGGCTTCATGCTCAACTTTATCGCTCTCATATTTTTTTCGGCCCATCCTCCCTCGCCTAAGCAGCAGCGGCGGCAGCGTGGGTGGTTGATGAAAACTCCATTTCACTCTTTTAGCCATTATTCAATCAGATATTTGTCTGCACTTTTGCTCGCACCAGGGGAGCCTCCCTGCAAAACACTTTAGCCTTAAATCATTCTTAATTATCAGTCTCAGCGGTGAGACCAGCTGTTTGTGTGTGTCCAGTCCAGAGTGCATTTTTCCATCTCCCCCTTCCTCCCTCCATCCTCTGTGACCCACCCTCATCCATACCTTCCTTCCTTCACCCCCACCTTCCCCCCTCCAGCTCCCTCGGCCCCCCCTCAGGAGGTGCGCCTGGTTAGCCTCAGCTCCACTAGCATCCAGGTGAGTTGGACGGCGCCGCCGGCCGCCAGTCGCCACGGCAACATCGTGCGGTACTCGCTGGCCTACCAGGCGACATCAGGCGAGGACACAGAGCGCCACGAGGTGTTGGACATCCCAACCGACGCCACCAGCCACGTGCTGGACGGCCTGGAGAAGTGGACCGAGTACCAAGTGTGGGTGAGGGCCCACACTGACGTCGGGCCCGGCCCGGAGAGCTCTCCAATTCGGATCAAAACCAAAGAGGACGGTACGGCCTGCTCCGATCTGTTCCGCTCCGCTCTGCTCTCTCTCCTATTCTCTGTTCGCCGCATCCTGCGAATCCTCAAATCCACTTGGACTCTCTTCAGGCTCTTTTCTGCTTGGCTGCTGCTGCTTCTTCTACTAGCTCTGCTGCTTCTAATTCTGCTTCTTCTTGGTGTTCTTCTCCCTCTTCTTCTACTTCTTCTTCTTCTTCTTCACCTGAAAGTACTAACTCTGAGCTCTGTGAAGCCTGGCCGCTGTTGCTAGCCTCTCTTAACATCTTTCTCCAAACGCTCCCTCCTGGTATTGGGTCTTCCTGCCTTTCCTCTCGGACACTCCCAGACAGGCAGGCAGGCGCTGCTGTGGTCTCACCATCGCTGCCACAGTGTGTGTTCTCCCTTGTTTCCACGCCTTGACACTAGGACACGAGGAGCGCAAGAGGCACAATCCCTGGCCAAGTCAGAACTAAATCTAAAATGTCCATGACAAACACACACACACACACACAATGACTTGATGACTCATACTAGGTGTATCTCTCCCATGCATTAACAGTCTCTAATGGAGGACAGCCAACAGGTCCTGAAGACAAAGGAAAAGGTTGATATTTGTTTCATATCCAGATGGGGATCTTGGTGACACTCCTTTGCCATCACAGGCCTGTCTGTAAACAACTGTAAACAAACAATAAAAATGTTGTTTTCCCCTAGTGCATCAGATGGTACACACAGAAACACACACACACACACACACACACACACACACACACAAACAAACACACTTTCCATTTCCATAAAATTAGGCTATGCCACCATTTCAAGGTGGAATTAGAGTGGACCACGGGTGTCTGAACTGTGTGTGCGGTTTCTCAGCACCCTGTCCCCAGTAATGGACATCCTGGAGTTTGGTTGATGCTGAGCAGCTCTGAGTCTTCAAGAGTCAGGCAGTGTTGATGGACAGGTGGAATTTTGTGTGGTGGAAATTTGTAGGGTGCCTGTGTCTGGCTTGACTCGACGCATTGTGACTACCGTGGATAGTGCAGGAGGCTGCTCTGTTCTTCACTCCTTCCATATCTCTCTCTCTCCCCCCTTCTCTCTCTCTTTCCATATTCGCTCCCCTCCCTTTCCTTTATTTCTCTCTGTTGCATTTCTCTCTCTTTCACAGTCTTTTTTTTCTGTCAGTTTCTCTCTCACCCGCCGGGACCTTCAGGCATTTGATAGTCTTGCTTTCATAAGCAGCCTGTGCTTTAGCGGAATACTTAGCTGCTTCAGTCATTCACTTTTACATTCTCTCTCTCTCTCTCTCTCTCTCTCTCTCTCTCTCTCTCTCTCTCTCTCTTTTTTTTCCCTTTCCCCTCTTTTGTGCTTTCTCTCCCAAACACCCTCCTATTTTCACCCATTTTCTTTTCCTCCACCTTTTCTCAATTTTCCAAATTCTCTCTCTCTCTCTCTCTCTCTCTCTCGCTCTGATTATTAGACACACACTTATACAAAGTACATACGCATACACACTGATACAAAGTACATACGCATACAATTCAATTCAATTCAATTTTATTTATATAGCGCATTTTTACAAAAGGCATGTCACAAAGCGCTTAACACAAGAGGCCCAATGAGCAACAGGGGCAAGGAGAAACTCCCTAGCAGCGTTTTTTGTTTTTACTTGTTATGGTAGAGGAAGAAACCTTGGGCAGTTCCCACGGCTCAAGGGGCTAACCCAACTGCCTAGGGCAGGTTTTCAGTCTCTCAGATGGTGAGTAGTCCACTATTATTCCATTAGATACACATTACAAGAACATTTTGGTAAATAAAGTAAAGTAATATAGGAGTCCCATTAGAATCCCAGGATATAGTCCCATGTCATTAGGCGTAGTCAATCCAGGGG
>JAGFZM010002934.1:343099-353099 GCA_017657215.1 Limnothrissa miodon
CCCTTTCTCTCTCTCTCTCTCTCTCTCTCTCTCTCTCTCTCTCTCTCTCTCTCTCACACACACACACACACCTATTATCTACATTATCTTTTTCTTGCTCATCCCACATACACACACACACAAACACCCACACACACACACACTCACACACATCTATACACACAATTTACAGCCTCTCACTCTTTCTCACACACACACACCTCACTAACAAACACTCACATAAACACACACACACACACACTATCTCAATCTGTATCTCCTCACACAGACACCCATTCCGCCACTGCTTACACTGGTCACCAAGCCCACCTATGTGTTTGTCTGGGCAATGATGGAGTTTACATTCCCCCTGCAGCAAGCATGAGTGAGTGAGCGAGCACCTGCGTGACTGCACATGCCAGCGCAGACAAGGACGCCGCTCCTGTACAGACTTGAGACGCCACTTCCACTGTGGTCCCATGCACTGCTGTTGACCTACAACATCTATTGACTTCTCTCTCTCTCTCTCTCTCTCTCTCTCTCTCTCTCTCTGTCTATTTATTTGTTTTTTTTTTCTTCTCTGCATTTTGTTTTCTCTCATGTGAGCTGGGTCTTATTGTTGGTTGCCAGCCAGTAATGCTTTTCCCCCTCCTTTCTACTCGCCGTATTACGATCAATAAGGAGACGGCAGTTTTGAAAATGCCACCTAGACCCCGACCAAGGGGACTCCATTTTACCCCTAAACCCACACTTCTCATGTGGGAAGGGGGGAAGTGGTAGAAGGTGTGGTGAGGACCTCTGCTTAGAGTCTGCGAGGCCTCTGACTATACTACTGTACCCCTCCTACCCCGTCTGTGCGGTCCTCATGTCTTCTTGATGGATCGCTTTCCCCCATCTTGTAGTGCCGTGTCTTTTCAAACGGGCCTCTGTTCGGCTGTTCCACCTCACAATGATGTGTTTTTTCTCTTTTTTTTGTTTACTATGTCTGTGTCCTTGTCTGATACATGAAAAAGTGTGTTTTCTCTTGCTTGCTCGCTTGCTTTCTGATAGAGTTCTGTTTAGGACTAAATCAGTTTCAAAGTGGCCCTCACTTTTTTCCCCCTCATCCCTCTCACTTGTACACTAGCAAGCAAGGGCACCCAAAATGACGGAGAGTAAGGCACTATAAAAACCGATGAAAACCTGGGCTGTAGTTTAGTAATGAGGCCCTGTTTAATGCCAGCCTGGGATGCAATAAACTCCTCCAGACTCTCCTCCTGCCGCTGATGTGGGCTGCCTTCCCATTACAATAGCGTGCATGGCTATCTAGTCATCGTAATTACCGAGCCTTGATGACAGAGACCTAAATAAAATCATATTAACCCATCAGCTGTGATGGTTACAAACAAAACGGCCACATAAAGCTTTAATTACTCGCTTACTCCCTCCCTCGCTTTTATGGGCGATTTAATTATTCGTGTTTACACCTGACTTCTTCTCTCCCTCTTTATTCGTCTTTCTCTTTCTCTTTAGGTCTCCTTCTCTTTCCCTCATACTTGTCATGTCCTTCATCAGTGTTCTCTCTCTCTTATTCACACTCTCTTTCTTTCTCTTTCTCTCAATTGGCTCACTTCCACCCTCTGTCTTTTTAGGCAGAGTGAATTTATAGGCATGTGTGTGTGTGTTTTTTTGGAACTCATGGTGGAAGTAGTGGTGCACAGCAGGACTAGGTGGGTGGGGGTGGATGGATTGGGGGGGGGGGGGGGGGGGGGGGGGCCCTGTTTTAAGGAAAAAACCCATCCAATCAGATAAGAGCAACCTATCAAAAGGCTCGCCCGTGTTGCAGGAGGTAGGAGTCACCGACACAGGTCACTGAAAGGTAGGGGGGAGGAACGGAAGGTGCGCGGGAGGGATGGAGGGAGTGAGAGAAGATGGGGAGGGCGAGATAGAGAGGGTGAAAGAGACGAGGAGCGAAGTGGAGAGCGGTAGAGAAGGGCCTGTTTGTGTGTGGGAGGAGAAAGAGGGATTTTTAGTAAACAGGGCCAACCTTGGTGCAGCCGTAGCCCACACAGTGCCCTACATACAGCTGGAGCTCAGTCACAGGCTCATTTTACAGACCCTCCCCCCCCCCATCCCCCCACCCTTGCTGAAACCAGGCACCATGGATGCCCTTGCAAGACTGACTTTCTGTTGATATTTAAGTGCTGAAGTGATAGCACACACCTACGCACTTGTACACTAATGCAACACACACACACACACACACACACACACACGTATGCAAGCACAAGGACACACACACACATACATGTAGATACAAGGACAGCCAGTGACACACATCACGCACCACCGTGCACAGATACACAAGAACCCTGTTAAACATGCATGCAAGTGCATGGTAGTGTGTGTCTCATCAAAGGCGGCCACAGGAACCATTTGGCCCATTTAAAACCAATGCCCCAGAGGTAGTGTTCCAGTAATGCTCACGTCGTGGAACGAAGAGTACAGAGGTGCGTGTGATCTGCGCAACCCACATTCATTTGTGAGCCACACTGAAGAAAGGTAATAAGATTTACCACATTATTGGAAACCCAGTGGCTTGCCTTCACAGCCCATTGATGTAATGTTGTTGGAAAAATGTTTGCGCGGTGTGGGAGGAAACTGGTGTGTGTGGGATTGAAGGGGTCTGCTTCAAACAAGCCGAGGAGAGCTTCCAAGGTTAACTCTTAAGGGCAGCTTGGCTCGAAAGACGTCCTTGTCAGTGGAGCGTTCATTCATCAATCCCTTGAAGCGTTTTCTCATTTGTTGGTTTTCTCGACGGAGAGCGAAACGGATCTGTTGCATTGGTCACACGGCAAGTCGTTATCGTTTCCCAGTTAGCACAGAACATCTGCCAAAATGAATAACAAAGACAGATCGCCTTGGAATCTTTGCTCTTTCAACCCCGACCGACTACTTACCTTTTCTTTCCCAACGAATGGCCTCAGAAAGCTCCTTGGTAACTTATTAAAAGCCAGCCCACTCTCTCCCGGCACTTTTGCACATTCCAGCCCTCCACCCGTTCTCCCAGCAGCCTTTGCAGCGTTGCTCGTAGTTTGCTAGGTGCAGCGGAAAAGCTTGGCCGATCCCCTACGGCTTTTGGGTTTCATCCGACCAAGCAGTTTAGCGTCTCTTGAAGAAGGCCTTTTCTCTCCCCTGGTAACACTGGTGGATCAAGGCTGGCTGAGGCCGGGACACAGTGCGGAGAGGGGTGGCATACTGAAGTACTGAGCTGCACCGCGCGTCTCCTGACTTGGCAGAAAGTGGAATATGCTGGAGCTTTGTTGCTGTGTGTGTGTGTGTGTGTGTGTGTGTGTGTCGGTTGTGACATTCCCAGTTTAACCGTGCTAAACATCAGGATTTAGTGATGGCATACCCCAAGGGCTAATGCAGATTCACACCATGAGACAAGCACATGAGCACTGGCACAATGTGAGCTACACATATGTATACACCCACACACACACACACACACATACACGAATATACGGTATACAAACATGCACGCACACACGCACACACACTCTGCACAAATTGAGATACACAAAAACAGTCACACACTCTGCTTTTTATCATCAACACAGCTGAGGTGCAAAAATCTCACACACACACACACACACACACACACACATTGAGATATATTAACACAAGCCAAAATGCACAACTACATGCATTCAAGGTCACTATACACAATGCCAACACACACACAGACACACACACATACACACACACACACACATATACACACACGCCCTCAAGTGTGGACACATTCCTGTGTGCTGGGGCCCTGAGCGCAGCAGGGGTTCAGTGTGACTCAGAGCGAGAGAACAGCGAGGTCAGAACGCACAGGCCGTGGTGACACTGACACGCTCCATGGCCAGACCCTTAGGGCCACGCACCATTTTCATCTTTAACACACACACACACACACACACACACACATGATGGCCTTGACGGACATCTCTCCATGCTGCTAGTTTGAAAGGTTCACTAAGAGTTCAAATGCTCTACACACACAAACACGCACACCTTCCTAGCCACCCACACATACGGTCCTAGACATAAAACCTCACATATAAATACACACTGATTTTACACTCAGGCATTAATGCATATAGAATGTCTAAATACTGTATATCGTAAACAAAAATGTACATTCTCCATTAAACACACAGACACTGACCTTAAATTCACAGCCAGAAATAAAAGCCCAGCCCCTCGTCTAGGCCAAGTTTGTGAAGAGTCCCTGTCTAAAACACTGTAGTTTTTTTGGCACTCAGTCCTGATGATGTATCTCTTTTTGATGTACTTCCCACAATTGCTCTGTCAATAGGAAATGGCCATTTTCATCGTCCCTTTCCCTTGTCACCTCACTTTGTTTATGGTGAAGCCATTTTTGTTTTTAGTTCAAAAGGGAATGGGAAGGGAATGGGCCCTTTGTCTTTTATTTTCCGTTAGTCAGCAAGGGTGCAGCGTGGAATACAAATACCCCCACCGACATGCCCGCACACACACATACACATCTCTGAATCAATTTCTGCCCAGGCATCTGCTCCTCTGCTGTGCATGCTGAGGAGGCTGGTGGAGACATGCCATCGTCTACGAGTAGCTGTTGTTGGCCTTACTTAAGCGGAGACAGGGCCCATAGGGACTCTGTGTGTCTGAGAGAGAGAAGGAGTGTGTGTGTGTGTGTGTGTGAGAATCTGTGTGAAAGTCTGACTGTGTGTGTGTGCACAGCGATGAGAGTGAGAGTGAGACTGTATATGCAAGAGAGTGTGACGAAGGGCTGAAGCATGTGTCCATGTGTGTGTTGCGGAGGGAGAAGCAGGCGCGGGGGCTGTTGTGGGTGCCGGTGCCTGGCACCTTGGGGAGGCACAGGGAGAAAAATGTAATCCTTGGCCCCAGCTGCTGAGTAAGCGGCCCGGCTCCAACATCTGAAGGTGAAATTTAATCTCAAGCCACTGACAGACACATTACTGTACAGCAGCACGAGAGGAGAACTAAATCACCAGCCTCTCTCTCTCTCTCTCTCTCTCTCTCTCTCTCCCCCTCCCTCCCTCCCTCCCTCTCTCTCCTCTTCCTGCTCTCTCTTTTTCTAACCTTCTTCTCTCTTTCTGTTTAGTCATTCACTGCCTCTCATTGTTTTTCTCTGTTCCCTGCCTCATTTTCATTCGCTTCTGTATGTTCTTTTTCTTTCTCAGTCCGTGTCTCTCATTCTTGCTTACTGTCTTTCTTTCCTGTTATCATATGCACACACACACACACACGCGCACACACACACACACACACACACACACACACAGGCTCATCTCCATTTGGCATACCCACGTAGGCGGTTAAGACCTAGAGGGACTTGTATTGAAGAGATGTTTAAAGGCGCTGATCCAACACGCTGAATGTCTGCTGAAGTGTTATGTGGAGTGCAAAGAATTTGTGCGAGAGAATGGAACAGAATGGGTAAATAAAAGAGTGGAAATGCATACCATACTGAATCCATCTTTGCTTTCACACACACACACACACACACACACACACACAGACACAAACACACACACACACACACACACACACACAGCCTAAATCCCCCACCACACCTCCCTTATTCCCTCCAACACTCATTCTTTATCTCTACTATTACTCCTCGCTCTCTCTTTCTCTGTTACCTGTGTAGTCTGTCTCCCTGGAACGCTGCATGTACCTGTTTTGTAGCTACAGCAGCTGTTTGCTGCCGCGCGGCTCTATCGTGAGCCAGCACAGTTGTTTTTGTCACGGGTGTATTATTATTATCACCGCCACCGCCCTGCTCTCCCCAAACACACACACACGCACACACACACACGTGCACACACCTCAGGAAAAGGGTGGTTTCTCACCCACGCTCCTCTAAAGGAGCTTATTATCGCATCGGCCCTGGAGCCTAGCTGAGCTTCCTGCCGCTGTAGCCACCGCCGCATGTTAAAAAATTAGGTGTGTTTTTCGCAACCTGGTGCTCAGCTATTTATTTGGGAGAAGGAATACCAGCGAGCCATTAGTGCGTATGGGGCCAGGAAGGAGGAAATAACAAGGCAGCAAAATAGATGCATGGGTTTGGGGAGTGTTTGTGTCTGTTTGTTTATGTATGTGTGTGGGTGTGAGTGTGAGCGATACACTCACCTCAGAGAGGAAACTCATTTACGAGTCTCTTTGATTTCTTTTTTTTGGGTGGGTGGGGTGATCTTTTTCTATGATGGTTAGCATTTCACTCAGCTGTTAACAGGTGTTGTTGTATCATTGTACTGTGTGATGTCTAGTTTCCCTTGAATGAATCTCTCACCCCTATCTAGCAACACTGTTTGACTCCAGCAGTGCATCATGGGTAGGTATGTGTCTCCTGGTGTTTTGATGGTAAAACATTCTTCTCCAGCTGAGCTCTCCTTGAAGATGTATAACACCTCCACTCCCACAGATAAGGCTGTGACCACCTGTTGATCCACTTCTTTTTCTCTCACCCATCAGATGCATGGCGTATTAGATAACAGCCTTAGAAAATGCATGTTGCTACTGTTAGAAGATCTTACTTTCTTTTCTTAGTCCCCTACAAGAAAAAAAAAAAGTTGAACTTTTTTTTTTTTGAAATCCTGTGTAGTTTGTGACACTCTCTCCCTCCCTCCTCCTTCCCCTTGTCTGTCTATCTGTCTGTCAGTGGGCCGATGAAGAATCCACGGACTATGTGAGTAACTGTAAACAGTGTGACGGGTGGCGTGTTTTTTTATTTTATTTTTTTTACTTTTTCTCTCTCTCTTTGCGTTCTGGGTTTTGGGATGGCCGGCGGGCCTGTTGGGAATGTTCCTGTGTGCCTTCTGTGTGTGTGTGCGTGTGTGTGTTTGTGTGTTGCGGCGTGTGTGTGTGTTTTCCCCTGCCTGGATGTTTGCTCCAGGGGAAAAACCTAACATCTAACATCCACCCCAACCCCTATCCACCCCCTCCCCATCACACAGCTTTTATCCTCCCCCTCTTCCCATCCATTCCTCCTCTTCTGTCACCTTTTCTCATCCACTCCATCTCTCTCTCTGACACTTAATATTGTCTGTGTGTCTCACTCACTCACTCGCTCTCATTCTCTCTCACTTCCTCTCCTGCTATCTAAAATCTTCCTCATTCCATCTCTCTCTAATGCTCTCTGTCTTATATGTCTTTTCTCTCTCACTCTCTCTCTCTCTCTCTCTCTCTCCTTTTTTCTCTCCCTTTCCTCTCTCCTCTCTTGCTCTCTTTTTTCTCTCCTGTTCATCTCGCTCAGTCTCTAAGCTCCATTCAGCAAGATTAGGAACTTTTCCACTGTGGAGTTTAATTGGTACCCCTGAAGGCCCTTTTGATGCGTCAGGATCAAGCACCTGGCGAATCAGCGGTGTAGCCTCCCTCCTCTCTCCCTGAGCAGAGATGTCTGTGCTGGGGAAGAGGAGTGGAGATGGACCTTTTTCTGTGAACCTCCATTAGCCCTCAAGCTTTCTGCGAAAAAAAGAGCCGTCCAACTACCAGTGACGAGCAGTGCGCCCCTTTCAGCCACGCGTGTACTCCTCATGCTCCTGCCTTTTCCTCTCTCTTCCTCTCTCTACCTCTCTTTCTCTGTCCCCCTCTCCCCCTTGACCCTCCCCCTCCCCCCACATTACTCACCACCACCGGGATGTTAGAGAAATATATCATTCATTGTCACACTCTTCTTTTCCACCCTTCCCCCATCCCTCTCTCCATTTCTCACTCATTCTCCTCTTTCTCTCTGACACCCAGTGATCTCCGGAGTCTCATATCCCCCTCTATCTCTCTGACTCTGTCTGTTGCTCTGCCAGAATAGATGACCGCTCCCGAATCTGTTTTCCTTCTCATTATGGCTTTCCTTCTCTGTCTTCCCGACCCCATCTTTGTCTGTCTCTCGCTTGCTTTCTTTCTCTCCCTCCCTTCATTTTTGTATCTCATTGTCACTGTCTCTCTCACTCTTTTTCTCCCCACACACTCTAACCCACCACACCCCCACCCCATCCCCTTCTGCTGCTTGCTGCATCCATATTAACAGAGACAGCTGGGTCTCCTCCATCTCTTCCTTAATCCCCCACCCCCTACACCACCTCTCCCCACCATTTCCATTACGGTCTGAATCAGTGGGTAACCTACAGCAGCCTTGTACAACCCCAAGTCTCCACCTTATTTTTCTCTTTTCAGTGTGTGTGTGTGTGTGTTGCCGCTTTTGTTGTGAAGCTATGTGAGCAGGCTTGGGTTAAGTTTGTGCTGCAGAGTGTGTTATTTGCCAAATGGAGGGTGCAGGGAGTTTTGGAGGGTGGAACGGACGCAAGTGTGTCCAGTTGTGTGTTCAACAGTGTTTTTTTTTGTGTGTGTGTTTGTTTATTTGTGTGCAGGAGTTAAGCAGACCTTCTCTGTCTCTTGCTCTCAACTGAGTTTCTGTGTTAAAAGCAGACAGGTGGTGTGTGTGTGTGTGTGTGTGTGTGTGTGTGTGTGTGTGTGTGTGTGAGTGTGTTTTTCAGATGAGAGCAGAATAGAGTTGTGTCTGCTGCAAACCTGTGTGTGTGTGCACGCGCACGTGAGAAAACTGCAGAACACTTCCACACACACACCATATCCTTTTACCAATCTTCTCAGCTCATGTGAGATTTATGTGCACACCTATGAGCTTTGTGAACATATCTTAGCAAAGGTGGTAAGTAAGAAAGGGAGAGTGTGTGTGTGTGTGTGTGTCTGCAGTTCTCTCCACCGTGCCGGCTTAACTCTGTGTCGTCATGTTGCGTGAGAATCTACTGTTCCTCTTACCTCAGAGGCGTTGGAGCTGTAAATCCTCTTTTTGTCTGTGACTGGAGAGGCAAGAGGTGGGTGGTGTGTGGGGTTGCAGCGCAGTAGTTAACCGTTAATGTGCGTGTCATTTTGCCAGCCCGCCACACCCATGGCCCCTCCCGTTCCCCCGGCCTGCCAACAGTGCTGACTAGTTTCCGCACCTAGCAGGCTTCCCAGCCTGTTAGCCAGTGAATCATGCGCACAAACACATGCACCCACACACAAACACACACACACACACACACACATAAACTAATACAAATACACATGCAACACGAGTGTACACTCGGGACACACACACGCAGAGGGTAAACACATGTGGACACGCATAAATTTACATGTGTGGAGACCCACACACACACACACACACACACACACACACACACACACACACACATACATATACAACCAAGGGCGGCTGGCTGTGAACTCAGAAGCCTCTTGCATTTGGCTTCACACAAAGCAAGTGGATTTACACCCTCACCCTGAGGTACAGAACAGTCCAATGAATAACTTCCCAGATTGATCCTAACTAATTGACTTGGTGCTTGTGTGTGTGTGTTGTGTATGTTTGTCTTCTGTTTTTTAAAGCAAAGTAGTTAATTGAGCTTTTTTCCCAACAGGTGTGGCTCTATATGCGTACTAAAACAGAACTGAGAGTGTGTGTGTGTTTTTTTTGTTGCATTGTGTGTATGCAAAAGAGACAGAGCAAGAGAGATTTTGTGTGTGTGTGTGTGTCTGTGTGTGTGTGTGTATAGGTATTGACTACCATAATGTTGGAGGCAGTTCAAGAGACCACAGCCCCAACCTGCCTTTCTGAAGGTTTATAAAATCAAACGGAAATAGCTGATATGTTTTACGTAAAACATAGCTGATACAGTATGTCATACGTGACACCATCTACCACATACACACACACAAACACTCTAATGTTGACGCACACACTCACTGACATTGACATTGACAAACACACACTCACTAAAGTAATCTAACCATAGATCTATAGATCACAGTTCACACAGAGCAGATAGCAGAGTACAGCAGCAGCCATCACAGTGCTCAGTGCCGAGTGACAATATGACAACTCAAGACAATCGGAGAGCCCTGCTCCAGTACTGAGGAGTCGAGCTGCTCTTTGAGCAGAAGGCTATTTCTGGAAGCACCTGAAGTTCTTGTAGCTCTCTCT
>JAGFZM010002934.1:358099-372102 GCA_017657215.1 Limnothrissa miodon
ATGCTGGGGACAGAGCACACCTGACAGTGGTTATTCAAACATCTTGACCCAGATGGGATGGAATAGTAGCACATTTAAGGTCTTAAAGTGAGTTGATCACACACAAAGTCTATTCCACTGTGCTCCCACTTCTGCACGGTTACAGTTTATGTTTTATACAGTTTATTGGGTATAAGATAATAGTCTGTGTAAAAAAAAACAACTAAATTTACAGCAAATGATGTGAAAATGTCAATAGTTTAGGAAAGGATTGACTGGCTGGTTGATTGATCCATTAATTGATATATTAACTTGAATCCTTCTGTGTAGTGCCAGGAAAGCCTACCATGATGATCAGTACCACCATTGGCAACACGGCTCTAATCCAGTGGCAGCCGCCCAAGGAGATGGTGGGCGAGCTGATGGGGTACCGGCTGCAGTACAAGCGCGAGGAGGAGCGCACCTTCAGCTCGCGGGAGTTCCGCAAGACGGACGACCACTTCACCGTCACGGGCCTGCACAAGGGCGCCACCTACGTGTTCCGCCTGAGCGCCAAGAACCGCGCCGGCTACGGCGAGGAGTACTCCAAGGAGATCAGCACGCCCGAGGACGTGCCCAGCAGCTACCCGCAGAACCTGAGCGTGGTGGGCCTGACCACCACCACCACCACACTGGCCTGGGAGCCGCCGGCGCTGGCCGAGCGCAACGGGCGCATGGTGCAGTACGTGGTGGTGTACCGCGACATCAACAGCCAGCAGAACCGCACCAACAGCACGGCCAACACCACGCTCACCATCCAGGGCCTGCTGCCGGACACCACCTACGACATCCGCGTGCGCGCCTTCACCAGCAAGGGCGGGGGCCCGCTCAGCCCCAGCATCCAGAGCAGGACCATGTCCATCTCAGGTGAGGCAGGTGAGGCCCGCTGGGGGAGCCTTCAGAGGGACCGGAGGGCAACTAACCTGGGGCACTTGGGGTCTCGCAAAAGCACACGCACACACACACTCACGCACACACATAGACACATACATGCATAGAAAGAGCAAGGTACAAAGACACACACACACACAGACACACATAAAGAGAGGCTTTTAAAGACACACACTCATACACATGCACATACAAATGAGCACAGATGGAGAGGTACAGTAGGGAGGCACATTCATGAGTCACAGTTATACATACACCCACACACACTCACTCACACAGGGACACGAGCACACACACACACACACACACACACACACACACACACACACACGTAAACAACCTTCCTCCCTCTGTACTTCCACACATAAAGACACACACACACATACAATTGTATAAACACATAAATGATGTATAAATCAGGTATATAGGTCTGCAAAGAAAGCTTTCTAAGCATTTGATTCTCTGCTGGCCTGGCTCCCATGATGTGGAGCACATAAACACACACACACACACATACACAAAAGCAAATACAATATATTCCAAAAACTAGCATGAACTGGCTCACCTGCAGTCAGTCTCACTACACACCATAACAGTTCGTCACCCTATACACACACACACACTCACACACACACACACACACTGAGCAGATGGTAGTTGAGAAGAACAGATGCATTGCTTGTGGAAACTGGTGGTAAGTGGGCCGCGATGTCTTAACCAGCCCAGCGTAACCTGTGGGTCTGTGCAGGCTTTCTCTCTCTCTCCATCTCATTTGTGTTCACATTAGCCTGCACATATGCTGGAACGAGAGAGAGAGAGAGAGAAAGAGCGAAGAAAAAGAGAGAAGACAAAAACACCCTTTTTTACATGGTCTGTTTGGAGTCACTCCACTTTTTCTGCTTGGCTAGCTCTTCCGGCTGAGTTGCCGTTCACCTTTCTGTGAGATAGCGCACACCTTGATAGAGGCGGCGCCATCATTTCTTTTCTCTTTTGCGTGCGCTGTGTTGAAATGTGAAATGGGACAACTTTCTGTGTTCCATCACATGCGGCCTTGTCTTGACACCAAGATAGTTTTTTTTGGAAACTTTCTTTTTCTTTCCACCTCATCAAAATATTTCCCCCTTCTCCTAGGGAAGATGGGTTCCTTTGTTTGGGTCTTTTTTTTATTGTTATTCTCCTGGAGTGTCATAGTCCGAGGCGAGCAGCTTTGGTGTGCGGGTAGATGGGAGATGTAACGTGCCCTAAATGCCAACTGCGGGCCGTTTCCTGTTTCCACAGACTCTCCTCAATGTGCCGCTGCACCGGCGCTGCACTGCTCCTGCGGCTCTGTGCGGCTCCCCTCATCTAGTTTGCTTCACGTGGCCGTCAGCGAGCACTCAGACTAGCCCTCAGATTGCTGAGACGTGCCTAAGAGGGGGCCCTTGTCTCACTTGCTAACCCAGACGCCTGTCTGCTCACCCATGTTTTCTCTCTCTCTCTCTATGTTCTCTCTACCTCTTATGTCCTGTCTATCTTCTTTGTGTCTCCTTTTATACCATATATCCTCTCAACCTCCTACTTCTTCAACACTTCGTGTTGCACCGCCCCCCCCCCCCCCCCCCACCCCACACACACACACTCACACTCTTCTCTTTCTCTCTCTCCCCTTTCCCCTTCTCAGTCATTCCACCAGGGTTCACCAAAAACTTTGGCGTGAAGGCCGTCATGAAGAGCTCCGTGCTGCTGACATGGGAAGTTCCGGAAACTTTTAAGTCCCAAGGGCCTTTCAAGGTAAGATCCCTGTGATGGGCTCACACCGTCAACCTGCAGGGGGTTCACCATGGGGATTAGGCAGAGATTATGTTCCCAGAGATGTGCTAGAGGGCCACCAATAGGGGGTGCTGCTGGCTCTAGTTGACTGAGACAAGGTTAGGCAGGCAGGCAGGCAGGCAGATAGGGTTATCATTCAAGGCTCTGCTCAAGCCGTGCTGCTTGTTCTTTCTCCTATTCCCTTAACATAAAAAATGCAGTGAATCCTCTCAAAGAAAGAGTTGCTGGGTAAAACCAGTAAATCTGCTTTATATAGACAGGCCACTAAGGAACTCTAGCACAGGTTGTTGGTTGTGGCTTATTTAGTGTTATAACAGTGTAATTAAATGCTTACAAATGTGTAATAATCCACTTCTGTGCAGTTACTTGTTTCTCTGTAAATATTTGAGTGAGCAGCAATGTGACGTGGCACAAAGATTTTCCAGTAGTTTCAGCTGCACTAAAGAAAGAAACATTTTTTAGAGATGGGGTCAGCTCTTTTGGCCACCAACATACAGTTTCAAGATGAGCATTTGCTCTATTGGGGAAATGAACCAACCCAGGAGAACCGACCTCAGAGCAGATGTACTGCTCTCACATGCTAACTGTTAAGTGCTAACCTCCACATTGACTGCAGAACAGATATCGGCCAAATCCTAATATTCCCATTAGGACTTGAACCCTCAAAGACTTAATTTGTGTAAGGTTAGGAAAGGATTTTGAGATTTAGCCATTCAGCCAGGAAAGCTAGCACTGAACTTTGAACAGTCACAAGTGCTAATCGTTAACCTTGGCCTTTTCTCCGGTCAGATCCTGTATAACCAGCAGAGCGTGGAGGTTCAGGGCTCCCAGAGGAGAAAGCTCATCACTCGGCTGCAGCCGGACACGGAGTACTCGTTCGTGCTGATGAGCCGGGGCAGCAGTGCAGGTGGCCTGCAGCAGCAGGTGTCCATTCGGACCGCGCCCGACCTGCTCAAGACCAAACCCGGACGCCAGAACAGCGCCCCGGAGGAAGGTGGCAAGCTCACCATTACACTGCCCAAAGTACAGAGCACCAGTGTCAAGTGAGTACCGCAACACATGTTAATGCCTGATGTGGTGTGGCCCTGAATCAGCTATTCATGTGTGTAGTGTGTATAGGCCAGACAGTCGTTTCATTATTTTAATGAGCCCCACACACACACACTAGTAGTAATTACTCAGCAGTACCTACCCTTTCTTAGTCCCTTATTGCCACCTTGCAACTTAATTTCAGCTCAATTAGTTCCACCATTAGAAGTCCTCAAGGACAGTCTTTAATCCGAAGACGGATGTCTTCATCACTTTATCACTCCTATGGTTGCCACCGCGCTGCTCCCTGATTCCCATGTGGAGGAGTGTTGTCTGAGGCGAAAGCAGTCATCAGCACACGGTCTAAAGTCTGAGCGGGTCAAGCCAGTGGACAAACACACTTTAGTGGAATAAAAGACAAGGACAAGGAATCTGTCAGTCTGCTCCAGCCTGTATTGATGACCAGGGATTTGGGAGATGTTGGCTCAGAGAAAGAGAGAGAAACAGTGCTCCTTCTACGTCATTGGCCCAGGGCTGGTTCAGCCTAGATTGATCAGCACCGACGAGGTCTCAGGCGTTTTAGGGCAGAAACAAGAACACAGAAGCTGTGAAACTCCAAACAGCAAAGAGAAAAAGCTGTGTTTGACTTGTCAAGGGGGCTAAAGGGGGGGATTTTAAAGCATGATGTGTGGGCCAATTATGCCGGGTGGCAGACAGCACGCACGCACGCATGCACTTCTGCACAGGCACACACACACACACACACACACACACACACACACACACACACACACAGCAGAAGCAAGGCAGGCAGTTGAAGAGAAAGAACAACATGGCTTCCAATGCTAATGCGAAATCAATAGCCCAAGCCTCCATGCGTCAAAGAACGGCCCCATCAGGAGTGCTACAGCAGGTTTGCTTTATTTGTCCTCCTCGATGTCGCCACTCATAACTGCCTTGTTATTTTCCCATCGTATCCGCTTCAGAGGCCATTTGAGATCAAGAGAGGGAAGGAAAAAAGATCAGAAAAGAGAAAGGGAGAGTAATGGAGAGAGAGAGAAAGAGAACGAAAAAGCATAGCCTGAAGGTTCTCACAAAGCTTTGCTTCATAAGGTGCTCGTACACTTCCATTCCAGTGTGCTGGAGCAGGTTTTTATGCTCTAGCCCGAACATTGCGGCAATTAATTCAGGAGGCATTGTGGAAAAAAACAATACATGGAAAGAGACATAAAAGCACAAATCATGTTTTAGGAGTCTAATCTCGAGTCTGCAACTCTAAACGAGGCCCTTATTTCAGATGCGATGTGCTGATGCATACTAGGCTCTTTAATTGTGTTTCAAGTGTTTATTTCTATAAAGCAATGCAACAAAAAAAAACTGGAAAAAGTTCCTTTTTTCTCCCCACACTTCAGGAAGCTCACAATAATGAGAATCAGGCAGGTTTGTTTGATGAAGTGAAAGTGGTTCGTCTTCTTTCTATTTTTCAATCTTTTTACGGCTATTGAGTTGGTGTGGACATTGTTGCTCACACAGCTGGATATCACCTAAGAGGTGTGTGTAAATGCAACGCTGTGTTTTGAATGGAAGCACCTTCTGGAGCATGCAAGAAAGGAGGGCTTTTTATATCGAGGGCTGAGACTACCCAGCGTGAAGTGTCTTAGATTTAGAGTACAATTCCACTCACTAGCCCTTACTAAGAAGACATCTTCTCATGCATACACACACACACACACACACACACACACACTCACATACAAACGTACATACACCTGCTTGCTAGCTTTGCATAATCCCTAAGCCTCAATAGAGGAGTTGCTCTGTAGTGGATCCTGCCCTGATCCAGCCCAGATTTGGCTCAGATGCTAGGGCTCACAGTTAGTCAGTTAGAATGCATGATGAAGCACTCTGGCTTTTCATAGTCAGTATGGCTCTGACTATTTTTCTTCCCATCGTAGGTGGTACTACATTGTGGTTGTTCCCGTCACTGCTGATACACAGAGATGGGAGAATCCGGAAGACATGGACTTGGATGAGGTAGGTTATTTCTGTGTGTGTGTGTGTGTGTGTGTGTGTGTGTGTGTGTGTGTGAGAGAGAGAGAGAGAGAGAGAGAGAGAGAGAGAGAGAGAGAGAGAGGGGGAGATGGATTGGAAAAAGAGAGTTGTACGCGTGTGTTTTTTGAGTCAAGTCTGTGTGCCTCAGCCTTTATAGAATGTACAGTATAGTGTAGCCATAAGCTCTGACGCCCCATCACGTGTCAAGTAGAGAGCCTGTTGACGAGTGCGAAAGCAGCTCAACAGCTCCCCCTGTGGACGGAGATCAAAACTACACCCAGTCTATGCTCTGAGAGCCGCATTATTAAGCGGCTTTCACCACAAGCACATCGAGGCGCATCAAAGATCCATCTGTTGTCACAGTTCCAAAAGCATACTCTGCTTGAGCTACTGATGAGTATTTTCACACACTTTATTGAGAAAAAAAATCTTCTTTGTGCGGTGCAGGGCTGGGATGGGCGGAGGTGTTGATGGAAGGAAAGGCAATGTCTCCGTGTCAGCAGTGTGGTAGAACAGAAAATCTCCCCCGTCATTCAAGTTTGATTAGCAACCGACACACTTTGAGCACACACACACACACACAAACACATACACACACACACACATGCACACGCTTTTAGCATTCTGCTTTGCCTTTGTGTTATTAATAAAGACCTTTTGGGCTTCAAGGCAGCTCCTTTGCTTTCCCCTGAGTTGGCTTTCTTTCAGTATACTGTCGTCTGCAGAAAGAGAGGGGAAACACACACACACACACATTCCCAAGCACATACATACACACATCTGAAGACAAAGTGAAAAGTAAAACTTTAAAGTGCAGCCTATTGAATATCAAAAAAGCATCACTCTCGTAAAATAAATATGCCCGGATCCACAGTGCCTTTGAGACAGTTGAGCTGTTATCTCTCCCTTAAGCACGTGTCTTTTTCTCTTTCACTCTCTTTGTCTGTCTATCTCTCTCTCTCTCTCTCTCTCTCTCTCTCTCTCTCTCTCTGATTCACTCAGTCTATCTCCCCCTCTCTTTCTCTTCCTGCTGCTCTGTCTACTGTGGCTACTGTAGTAACAGTACAGATTGTCCCATCTCCTCTGTTTTAGTGGTGATACAAATGAAAGGTTTTCTCCTGAGTAGAGGTTTAGTTGTGTGCAGCCAGGGGAGACGAGACAAGATGAGATTGGTGTGTTGGTGTGGGACGCCAGAGGCTTGTAGGATGGCACCAACCAGCAGCACTGCTATGGCTTTCTCCTATATATTTCTCTTTATATTCTTTTTTACTCTCTCGCTCCTGCTCTTTCATTTTCTCTTGCTTCTTTCCTCTCCCCTCGCTTTCCTCACACTCTCTGCCTGTCTCTCTCTTGCTCTCCTGCTTCTCCTGCGTCTTGCCCCTTTCTCTCGGCTTCTTTTTCTCCGTGAGGCGTTTTCTGTCTTGCTTTCTTTTCTTTCTCTCTCTCTTTCTCTGTTTCTCTGTCTGTCTCTCTCTAACACACACTCTTCCACCCCACCCTTGTTCTATCTGCCCTTGGCTAAGTATATATTTTACCTGTGCTTTGGATAGGTGCAGGTGTTCACATAGAGAGGAGAGGAGGTTTGCTGGTGGTGTGTTACAAGGGAGTCTGCTCTTATGTCTGCACTGGATTAGACACAGACATAGGAAGAGGGGAGGGTGGAATAGAGCGAGAGAGTCGAAGAATGAGAATGTGAGAGAGAGGGGGTGCATAAAAGACAAGAGGGGCTTGCACTGTCTGGAGATAGCTGTGAAAAAGATGACTCAACCCCGGCTGGTTCAGACGGCTGCCTCACCATTCCGTCGCACGACCCGTCGGTCGGTGAGAGTGAACTTTAATGAAGTCTCTCACTCCCACAGACACCTGCGGCCCTCTAATAAAAGCTGAACCTGTGACCCCTACAGGTCACCCAAGGGTCACCTTCTCACAGTGTTACTTTTTAATGTTCTGTTGTTGCTCCCCCCCAAGAGGAAGAATGCTCAGGAAATGAGGGGAATACCAAACAGGTTATGTGGTCAGTGGTCAGTACAGTGTGAATGTCAGTGTTTATGGCAGGTTTTAGGTTCTGCAGTGAAAGGAATGTCTCTGAGAAGAAGAGAAACAAATGCCACAGTTCTTTGGGATTTTATAACTGAATCACACATTGTTCTTGTGGTTTAACCCAAAGCCAGGTGAACAACTATTCACTGTCTGCTGGCCTCAAAAAATTAATTGAGCTGTGTGTGTGTGTGTGTGTGTGTGTGTGTGTGTGTGTGTGTGTGTCTTTGGCAGATTCTCGAGGCCAGCAACACAAACGGCAACAGTGTTCGGCGGAGGCGTCGTCGCAGTGGCCAGGACTTCCTGCGGCCGTACATCGCGGCCAGGCTGGACAAGCTGCCCGACACATTCACCCTGGGGAACGAGAAGAGGTACAACGGCTTCTTCAACAAGCCCCTGCCGGGCCAGCAGCAGTACCGCTGCTTTGTTCTGGCTGAGCTTGGGGACAGCGACTCCGTAAGTATTCCTCCGCCCTCTCACTCAACACCAGGCATGAAGTTATTCATCAGCCACACTGTGGTGTGTGTGTGTGTGTGTGTGTGTGTGTGTGTCTCAGGGGGACTGGGAGGTTGGCACACATGAGAGTGTATGGCACTGAAAGACTACAACAAACCCTGTTATACTGCACACACGTTATGTAAGCTAAGCTCTGTGTGTGTATGTGTGTGTGTGTGTGTGTATCAGTATGTATGGATATGTGTGCAAGGTTGTTTACCTGTGAGTGAGACAATGTGTGTGTATGTGTTTGGCTGGGTTTCTGAGTGGATATAAGCACGCAAATGAGAGGGGGAGATTGTGTCTGTGTGTGTGTGTGTGTATGTGCGTGTGTTTGCGTGTGCGTGTGTCTGTGTGTCGTGTGAGTCACCCAGTCTGAAGGCGGTTCCTTATGTGGATGCAGCGTCTCCAGTGGAGGGGGAGCGGGCTGTGCTGTCAGGCGCATCCCTGTCCTCTGTTCGGGCAGTAGGGTCAAATATGTCACACACCCATACACACACACACACACATACAGACACTAGGGCTGCACGATTAACCTTTATCACATCGATATTGAGGTTTTAACTCCCGCAATAACCTAACCTCAGGAGTCTGAGGTTTTTTTCCCGCCTCTGACATTTGAGTGACAAACATATTAGCCAATCAAAATGGTCGAATCTCGCCAGGGATGTGCTGCCACGAGTGTGCATAATTGATTATAAGCTGTACCAATAATGAAAAAGAAACCCGCCCAAAATGCATAACGCGAGAGTAACATTTAGGTGACCGGAGTCAAGTAATGTAAAATGCAACCGCGTTAGAAGTTGTTGGAATGGATGCAGCGGTCTTGTATCAGCCCTACTCCTGCATAAAGTAGGCTACATTGTCTTTAGTTCAGGTAGTCCTATGCTAATATTGTTTCCATGTAGTTGTTTTCATGTCTATTATCTCATATGTCCAAGATTGAAGTGAGTGAATCTCAGAAATAACTTGCCTACCGTATTTCTTGAAATTATATGGATTTTGCTAACATTTTTTGAGTTGTCTCTGTTGCTTAATGTAATTGATGATGAACCTGCCTGAACTTGGGCTTTGACACTGAACGTCGGTATTCAAATATAATTTGAATATTAAAAAAGCCTAATATTCGAAACTGTTATGGGTATTATTTTTTGCTAATGCGTTTGCTTTTAAACGCCAGGGTTTTTTATTTGTTAATCTCGAGCTCATTAGCAAGGCTATTCTTGGTCAGCTGTGCTTCTGTAGTAAGATCATGCAAACTCTTTCTATTGGAATGTGAACTGCATGGTCGTATTGCGTCCCGACTTCAGTTGATTCTGTATTCCTTCACTCCAATACTGAATAGCTTGTTTGCTCAATAATTTTAACAGCCGCATACTAAACCTTTAGTCCGTGTATGGTCTATTGACTGAATCATTTTAAATGCAGGGAATATTCCAGTTTCCAGTTCCAGTTTATGTGTTTAGGAATATTCCGGTATGCACTTCCAATACTCTTCCACACATGTAGGCTACTATTTTTAAAATCTTTTTAAAACTGTTTTAACCAGAATACTGATCTTACAGGCCTACCAAATTTGAAGTTCATTTAACCATAGTAATGGACTCATACACTGCCTTCTGGTGGACAGCACTAGAATCAGAGCGGGTTCAAGCAGTATCCAAGATCTTTGCTAGAATCTTTGATGCCTACAACTTGACAACTTGCTACATTTGAGGCGTTTTACTAAAGACAACATAATGATATCAACATTGATAATGATGAAGGACTATTAGTTCAAGTTTATCTTGGCTGCATAGCACATTATCATACAATACATCCTGCATAATAACAATGTCAGTATACTGGTGATAAGTTAATGTGTACTGCAGTTTGTTTATTGGCTAAAATATGCACACATGCACATTGCATTTTTCATTAAGAGTGAAAATGAGGTTACTGTGTATAGTGGCTGCACTGTTCCCGCACCGCGTCGTTGCCGCACCATACCACAGGATATATGGGTTGCATTATGGGTCTACATATTTTCCTGCTTTTTTGTCCTTGGCCAATCACATCCCCGATGTATGTAGTTTATTTAACCCCCTGTGTCGTAAAAGTAACAACATATTTTATTCATAATTTTAGGTTTTATGCACTTAAAAGTATCAAACGCAAAAATTGAAAATTGCATTGCAATCGAAATATTTGTCAGAAAAAAACGCAATTAGGTTTTTTCTCAAAATCGTGCAGCCCTAACAGACACACATACATTACACACACAGCCTTATGGGTGACTCAGTTCAGTTCAGAGCCTTAAAGAAGCTGACCACCATAACAGAGAGAGAGAGAGAGAGAGAGAGAGAGAGAGAGAGAGAGAGAGAGAGAGAGAAGCTATACTCGGATGAACTCACACAAGGCTATACACATCCACTTATGACTACAAACACACACACACACACACACACACACACACACACATCCCCTGGTCACAATCATGTCAGAGGCAGCACGACAGCAACAAGAAGGCCCATCTTTTTATAGCACTGTCTTCATCCGAGGGGAAAAGGAAACTGCACCACACTCTTGTGTGCACAAATACACAGACACACACAGTTCCACACTCAGCTTTGCTTAAAAAACTTTTTTTATCCATCCCAGCCAGCCAATCACATCACAGGGAAGTGTGTGGATGCAGCTCAAACACTTTGACTTGTGTGATATTTCTCCGCTGGAGCCGCGGCGAGGGTGGGTTGTGGGGGGTGGGGATGATGGCGATGCAGTGTGGAGGGTAGTTGGCTACAGAGAAAAAAGGCCATAGCAGCTTTATATGGCTCCCAGGACTGGTAAACAAGCCGGGGAGTGTGAAATTGGATAAAAGAAACAGGCTATATAAACAGTGTGATCATTTGGAGGAGAAGAGCAGGGCAGGGCGGATGGAGAGAAGAAGAGAGAGATAGCGAGAGAGAGAGCAACAAAGAGGTAGAGAGAGAAAGAAAGGGAGAGAGGGACGTAGAGAGATGTCGAAAAGAAAAAAGGTAAGAGACAGTGAGATGGGCAGAAAACAAGAATGAATGAATGGAAACAGGGAAGGAGAGACTGACAGAAAGGAGAGAAAGAAAAAAGGAGGAAGAGAGAGAGAGTAGGAGGGTGACATGAGGAGATATGGAGAGAATGACAGAGAGGAAGAGAAAATTTGGGGCAGCTTAAAGAGAATAGGAGGAATGATGGGAGGGTGGAGAGAGAGAGAAGAACGGAGCGAATGAGACAGAGAGAAGAGGGGGTTGAAGGCCCAGCGGGAGAAGGAAACTAAGCAGGGTTGAGGGAGGAGTAGGAGGAAGGGAATGGGGAGAAAGACAGAGGGAGGAGGAGGAAGAGCAAGAATAAAGGGTTGACATAGAACATACAAGAGAGTACCGGCACATTAGAGACAGCTACCGCAGCTACAGATACATTTTCCACCATTCAGTGATTAAACTATTCTGAATACAGATTCTGGGGCGTCTCTTTATTAGCGACGTACTCTTCTACTCAGATGTTAAAAGGTCATGTGACCTATTTAGGCACACATAAAGGGCCGTTCACATCCGCAACAGTAACAATCAAGATAAGTATATCTTTGAAGAAAATGTTTTTACTTTTGTAAATGGTGCAATTCACATTTCCTCTCTTCCACAGTCTTTGTCTTTTTTCTTTCTGTCCTCGTTCTTTCTGTTGTGTTTTTTCATCTTTCAGTTTCTTTATTTCTATTTCTGTCTTTATCTCTTTTTGCCAGTTTCTTTTTCTGTTGTATTTTTTTCAGTCTCTGCCCCACCACCCCTTTTACTCTCTCGCTCACATACACAGAATCACACACCAATACACACCTTAACATTTACAACCATTGTCTCTCTCTCTCTCTCACACTCACACATTCTCTCTCTCTCTATCTGTCTCTCTCTCTCTCACACACACACACACACATATAGACACTCACTTACTTTACAGCATTTGTAAATCATCAGGCTCAGTTTTGGCGTAGGGGCATTATTCACTCAGTGGGACGTGGCAGCATAAGATAGTGGCGCTCAAATGGATCGCTCGCTACAACTTCTCCATGTCCCCTCGGTGTGTTGTCTCTCTCTCCCCCTGCTTTCTTTTTTGTCTGACCATCTCCCTCTCTTTCTCTTCCTCCCTCTTTCTTCTCTCTTGTGCAATGACTGCGGTGTCAGAGACTGTTGCCATTTCTTAAAAATGGCACACACTTTCAACAAGTGCAAATGAGTAGGGAAAAGAACCAAAGAGAGAGAGTGAGAGGGAGGGAAAGAAAGAGAGCAAAGGACAAAAAAAACTGGAATATCAGCCAGATCCCCAAAGGCTCTCACCCCTACAGCACATGCTCTATGAAGTGACTTAGATATCAGATCAGTACTAAGAATAACCTTAGCGACACTGCCATACACAAGCTGTGGTGAGTGGCTAGCATAGCACTCACAATAAGAGTTTAGTTGAGAAGCTATCTTAGCATTTAGCATTGTTGCTAGAGTTCAGCATGGACTGGAATAGAAGCTTCTCTTGATGATGCTTGCCGTTCTTGTCATGCACAAGCAAAAGTAAAGACTGACACACACACACACACACAAGTGAATTATCCCCAGCAAATTGTTCTATTTAACTCAATTATGTGACACACGGGGCGTGCTGTGCAAACGCCCTTTTAACAGCTATGAAGATGTTAATGAGGAGAGGTTTTGGATTATTTGCTTTGTAATTAAAAAAAGGTTCTGACACAGACCAAAATCCTTGCTTCTGCTTTGGATGTCTGTCTCTTTCACACACACACACACACACACACACACACACACACACACACACACACACCAAGAAACACATTACACATTGCTATTTTGAAGATAATAGTTAACTATGAATCTTCTTGCCATCCGCACTCTGCACCCAATCTGTGGGCATCATTTTGCAGGGCACTTACTCACACTCACACACATGTATTTATGTATGTATGTATGTGTGTGTGTATGTATGTATAGCATAGCAGGCAGTTGGCTTAGCTCCCTGCATTTATGATGGTGGACCAGAAAACAGTCCATGACATGTGTAGTGTCTTTGGAACAATAAAGTTATATAATCATGTTTAGCGGTACATGGTCCCAGGAAATGATAAAACATGACAGAGGAGTCACAAAAGTTTAGTTTTGTTTACTACAGACTTACACAGGATAACTGCGGCGAACATGGTTTGATGTGCCCCAGTAACATCAAAGCTGGCACCACCTCCCCATCAAGCTCCAAATGAAAGATGTGGGGGAAATCATGCCATCTTTTTTTCCCTCGCATTCTCTTTTGTGTGTGTGTGTGTGTGTGTGTACAGATGTAACCTCTAGGGCCCTCATGAGAGGTTGAGTGTCTCCACCCCTTGGTGGCACACTCCACTCTACGCCTCTTGCTTGCTGCCAGTCAGTGTGTCGCTAAAGCGATTTGTTTGTTTGTTTGTTTTTCAGAGGGGGGGCTTGTTGTCAGAGCACAGCTTTGAAGATTTGCCAGGGCTCAGCCTTTGCGCTTTGGCCTGCCGTAATTGGTTAGACGGCGACATTTCACATAATTCCCACCCGGAAAAAGCAGTTTGGGTTGTAACAGCAGGTGCTGTAAAGTGGTGTGTGTGTGAGTGTGTGTGTGTGTGTGTGTGTGTGTGTGTG
>JAGFZM010002935.1:0-10484 GCA_017657215.1 Limnothrissa miodon
GTTCGCACGCCACTTGAGTACATGACAGTGTCAACAGAAATTTGTATGCCAACCATGTATTGCTGTAAGCACTGGTGAAGAGGTTTAACTGCTGGAGGATGAAATAGCAACATATTACACAATTCTTGCAGGCAGAGCATTTCCTGCTGTCCAGTTTTATTTCAGTATATTCCTCTTTCTCCATCTCTGACTCTGCATCATCGAACTCTGACACTCTGACTGAGTACTCGTTGAGTGGTGACTTTTTCAGGCTGTCCCAGTGCGTAGCAAGGTGCACCAACTCGGACTGAAGATTGTCGACGGTAGCATCCTCATTAAATCTAAGCAGACGTTCACTTATGTTTCGAAGTGCATTCGGGGGCAGTTTGTCTTTTAGAAGGGAGAAATTCCGAGGATCAAGAAATGCTAGATCGCCATACAGATCCCCGTGCTGCAGGAATCGGCGATGCATACAGGTGCTTGCCGTATCCAGAATTATGTTGTGTACTTTTATTCTATAGTCCACCAAAGCGTCGGTAGTAGTGGCCAGTGCTTCAGCAGACTCGCCCGGCATAGCCTTCTTTTTTTTCTGACGCTTTTTGGGCAATGCGTCCATTACCTCCACCTCAATATCCTCACTTTCGAACCTTGAGTTTGCCCAGTTTACAAACTTGTCTGCGACCCCTTTCACCGTATCAAAATCTCGCACAAACGTCTGGAGCTGTTTGTCTGTTTTTCTTACCATTCGGTGGGCGCTCAAGAGATCAAGGCCGCTGGTTTGAAGGTACTTTGACAAGGGTCCAGTCAGTGCAAATATGCACAGAAACAGCTGTGCGGTCAAGACAGTCTCGTATTTTAAGAGTGACTCCATGTAGGTTCGAGCCTTTACGCGCGCTTGTGTTGTGAAGCGTGGATTGTCATGTATCACAAACAAAGTGTTAACAAGCGTCACATACAAACCACTGTCTGGTTTACCGAACAATCCAAATATCTTATTCAGCGCAGCATCCTTTGCAGACCAACGCGTCTCACCGATCAACGAAATCCGTCTCTGCTTGGGGTCATGGCTGACATCTTCCCATGTGTTCATCCGCTGATAGGAATCACGAAAAAAAATGGCAATATCATTAAGTAAAGTAAACAATGATGCTGCTGCTGTAACAACACTTGTCGTTTCGGCCATAACTAGATTGAGGATATGGGCATAGCCCCAAACATGGACCTGGCCTGGAGACTCTTTGGACAGCCAAGCAGAGAACCCCTTGTATGCCCTTTGCATATTGGCCGCCCCATCTGTTGAATTCCCAATGCAATTCTTCATGTCTATGCCACACGACTCCAACGTCTGTTTGAGCAGGTTCAGAAAGTCTTCTCCTGTTGAGGATTCACATTGAACAACTGCTATGAGCCTCTCGTGAATAGTGTCAGTGACATAGCGGACAATTACACTACACTGATCTTTAGCTGTCAAGTCCTGTGTTGTGTCGATTTGCACTGAATACATTTGGGCTTGGATGATGTCAGAAGAATGCCTCTTTTTAATAAGCTGGCGGATAGCCTCGATGATAGAATTCACTATGGTTTTGGACAATAATGTCACAAATGAACCCCTTCCCTGCCCTTCCGTGCTTTTGTTAATGCATTCTTGGACGTGTTGCTGTAAACAGCTGTCATATTTGCTAAGCAGCAAAAGTATTTCGACAAAGTTCCCGTGGTCTACAGACATGTCTGCCAACGTCCGTGCAGATTCATTCCTATGACCGCGATAGCTCAGTGCTCGCTTTCCGATCAGTTTCACAATGTCCACCACACGCTCTAACACTCGACGCCTCTTTCGCACTTGTTCTCGGAAGGCCGTCATTTGATTTGTATCAATCAGACTTTTAATGTCTGCGTTAGTCATCCATGAAAAGTATGCTTTAACACTGACCATATGCGAAGCAATTTTTTCATGCTCATCTAGCCTCTGATGCAAATGCCTCCAATCACTGCATCCATTTATGAAAGGATTTCCCTCGTTTTTTTTCAAGAAAGCTAGACAGACAGCACAAAATAGAGAATGCTTCTGAGCACTATAGCTAACCCATCTACGATGTGACCCATCTTTACGAATAAATGCCTTCCTGATAGTTGCATTATCAGTTAACTGATTTGGATGAAACTCGAAAAACAAATTCAGTGTAGTGGAGTTTGGCCGACTAAAGTAGTCAATCTCATCCTCTGATGTAGACACACTTACTGTTGCAACACTCCCTCCTGCAGCATTGGTCTCCATCTCTGTTGCTTCATCCAATCCACAATCAGACCCACGACGAGCTTGTTGTTCAGTGTTGGTTGCCACTGCTAGTTCCATTAAATCATTATCCACCATGTCTTGTTCATCACCCTCTTGCTCCTTTTCTTCTTCCTGTATATATTCTGCTGGCTCTTGCTCATACTCTGCTGGCTCACCAGTGTCAACATCAATGATGCTAGTGTTAGCGCTAGCTGAGGTTGTATTTCGAAAAAATGAATCTAATTTGGCGCATTTTTCACCCTCAGACAGCAGTGCTTTCTTATGCTTGTCTCTCTTTTTCTCTGCTCCCCCCTTTTGTCGCTTAGTTCCTGTTCATTTTTTAATGCCAGTTGTATAATCACAATCAACAATACTGAACGACTTTCCGCCAACACTAGTCCAACTTCCAACACACGAACGTGCAGACGCTAGTGCTTTGAAATTCCCAGAAGACATTGCTAAATTTAATTTTTTCTCAAACAATAAAATACAAAATACCAGTGGATTTGTTTTATTTCAAACATGAATATTTTTTTAAATCCTAACAAGAAATTCCCCAACAAAAAAAGTAGGCTGATGTAAAACCTGAAATACACCATGACTAATGTATACCGCTATATGCCGTATAAATACCAGTCAGGTTAACACACGTCTTGAAGTTCATGTGCGGTATTTTAAGAGAAATGAAACGGACAATTTCAACGCTGCTTTTGGAACCTCTTCAGCTTCTAGACAATCGTAAATGGGCCGCTGTAGTACCTCTAAGGGCCGCTGTGGTCAAATTAACGTGGTCGGTCGGCCCACGAGACTGCGCGGCCCTTCTGGCATTTGCCAGAATGCCAGACTGGCCAGACTGCGCCTGTATGAAGGCGTGAAAAGTTTAAGTTCTTAGATCTCACAGTAAAAAAAACAACAGACAGGCAGGGCAGAAAAGGCGCAGTCAGATGGATGCATCCAGAAGGACAGACAAGGAGTGAATGGCAGTCTCTAGTTTAAGTACACCCTTCAATAAGGCTAATTAGCAATGGAGAACAGGTGTGTAGGCCAAGAGGCAGAGTGGGCAGGAGCTAGACAAAACAGACATCCTGAAAGACCAGCAGGTGTTGCCCACGCTCATGGTCTAGCGACCGGAAACCTTACACATTATTGTGCCCAATGCACAGCCAGACAACGTAACACACAAAAACAACGTCACCACTCACTATAACACTCACACTTTATGCTGATTGGTGGGCGGTGTTCTCACTAAAAGGAACAGCTTAAAAACCAACTGCAAACACTCGATAACTCAGAGGAAGCTACACAGAAGAACCTGTGTGCATTTGCTCGAGTGGTTTCAACTTTAAAACTAATTCAGCTGAATGACACTCATCAGCTGACAGAAACTCACAATTGGGCAATTAACAGGTAAGCAGAAACTCTGGACTGAGAATCACCAGCTCCTCCCACTGTTAGGCCTTTTCTTTGTCTGGTCTCTTGGTGGGCGGTCTCAGCGGGTGCAATTAGCAACTGACTTGCATATCCATAGTGATCTTTCCTGGAGTGCCAGCGGAAGCACCAGCTCTTGTGTTCAGCCCTTCTCGTGTGAAGACATTCGAAGGTAAAGACATACGAGTCAACCTGTGCGTGTCTACCGAGCAGAGGCTCTGAACATAGCAAAAAAAAAAAACATCCAAGCAGTCAGCATGTGTCTCTACCCCATCCCTACACGGTTTGGAGCTTGCAGGAGGTATCGCTTTGTCAGAAGGCGTCGCAATCAAGGTGACCTCCGGTTGCTCAAACAAGCCTCTGAGAATCGCTCTGCACTCTCAATAGGCCTCTGGAATTGTCAGTTTCATATCGGCCTATGCTAAACACCTTAGCCTTAGACGTCCTGGCCCTCACCGAAACATGGATCAAACCTGGAAACAATGCAACCCCAGCGGCACTTTCTGTCAACCACACTTTCTCCCACACCTCTCGTCCAGCCGGACAAAATCTACCTGGTTGTCATGTATCACCCTCCTGGCCAACTAGGAGACTTCTTAGACGAGTTTGATCCATTCCTGAGCACGACTGCCCCTAGCTTGTCCTTGGCGATATGAATCTACATCTGGACAACCCAAGCTCTTCTGACTTCCTCTCACTCATCCATTCCTTTGATCTACAGCTGGTTCATAGTCCTCCAACTCACAAAGCAGGCAAGGTACTGGATCTTGTACTTGTCCGCAACTGCTCTACGGAATCCCTGACTACAACACCTCTGCACCTCTTGGACCACTACTTCATTCAGTTCAGCTTACGCCTCCATGTAGTATCTCGGACCGTCCCTCCTCTGGTATGGTTCCGCCGCAATCTCTGCAATCTCTCTCCCTCTCACTTTGCTTCTCTTGCTGCCTCTACTCTTCCACCAGCATGTACATTCTCCTCACTTGAGGTCAATGATGCCACTGAGTCTCTTTGCTCTACCCTGAGGACGTGTCTTGATAGGCTATGTCCCCTATCCACCAAACCGTCTCGGCCCTCCCAACCGCATCCTTGGCTTGATGATTCCATCCGTTGACAGCGTACAAACCTCAGAGCTGCTGAAAGGCAATGGCGCAAATCAAGAAATCTTTCTGACTTAAACAGGTTCCAGGCACTGCTCTCTTCCTTCTCATCTGATGTCACTGCTGTAAAGAAGGCTTTCTATAATGACAAAATTCAAAACACCATGGAAACCAGGAGACTATTCTCAACCTTCAAAACTACTCAACCCCCCACCACCACCTCCTGCTACCAATCTGACAGCTGATTCTTTTGCTTCGTTCTTCAACGACAAAGTAGCTGCCATCAGTAGGCAGTTCTCTGAACCAACTGCAAAGGCTACAACTGGTCCATATACTAGCGGCAGCACCTACGATTGCAATAGTCCTGCTGCGACATTTGCTTCATTCAAACCCCTCACCGAAATGGATGTGTCTAAACTTCTCACTTGCAGCCGTCCTACAACGTGCCCTCTGGACCCGATTCCAACCAACCTCTTGCAATTCATAGCTCCAACTATCACACATGTGATCAACGCTTCACTATCAACAGGAATCTTCCCTTCTGCATTCATGCATGCTCAGGTAACACCTCTACTCAAAAAACCCTCTCTTGCTCCCGACCAGGTGGGAAACTACAGGCTGGTCTCTCTCCTTCCGTTCCTTGCTAAAACTATTGAAAGGGCGGTATTCAAACAGGTTACCGAATTCTTGAGCCAAGAGAATCTACTCGACCACAACCAATCCGGCTTTAAGAGTGGCCACTCCACTGAAACAGCTCTACTATCTGTGGTTGAAGCCTTAAAAGAAGCCAGAGCGGAATCAAGGTCATCTGTACTCATCCTGCTTGACCTGTCAGCTGCGTTTGATACGGTAAACCACAGTATTCTATTATCTATACTGTCAAACATGGGCATCAAGGGTGATGTATACTGCTGGTTCAAATCCTACCTCACTGGGCGACTTTTCAAAGTATCCTGGCTAGGACACCTCTGCGCCTTACCACTTTGCTACTGGAGTGCCCCAAGGATCTGTGTTGGGCCCCCTTCTTTTCTCCATCTATACCACTTCTTGGGCCAAATCATCCACCAGCACGGCTTCTCTTACCACTGCTATGCCGATGATACCCAGCTCTATCTGTCATTCTCACCCGATGACCCAACCATCCAAACGCGAATCTCAGATTGCCTCTCTGACATCTCTGCATGGATGCAAGACCATCATCTCCAGCTGAACCTCTCAAAAACTGAGCGGCTGGTCCTTCCAGCTAAACCAACTTTTCACCACAACATTTGCATCAACTCTGGCTCCTTGTCTCTTGCTCCCTCACGGGTAGCCAGGAACCTAGGTGTTATGATTGACGACCAGCTAACCTTCAATGACCATGTTGCTTCTGTTGCCCGGGCCTGCCGCTTCGCACTATTCAATATCAAAAAGGTCAGACCATACCTAACTCAACAAGCCTCCCAGTTGCTGGCCGACAGTGGCCGAGGAAGTCAAAAACCCTCATTCACCCCCCATGAGGGGCAATGTCTTTGCATGTGCCCGGCACGACCACACTGCAAGCATATGGGCTGGCCTTGTTCATCCCATCGGCTCTTCGTTCCCGAGATCGTGATTCAGTCCTCCCTACTGTTCTCGAGGGTCCCTGGGGTTTGCTGGAGGCGGAGTCCTTGGAGCTGCTGCCTAATCTCACCCAGGAGATCCTTTACGGTGGACATCTGCTCTCGAACCTCTGCCAACACCTCTGATCTCAACGCTTCTGGTTGCAGGTCCTGCCACTGTAGCTGCTTGTCTGGTGTTACCCTCCTCCTGCAATGAGGTGCTATGGACCTCTCTGGTGTGACCCTCTTCAGGAGTCTGTTGATGCTCCTGCTCCAATGCCTTAGCTTCCTTGCATAGGTCTGCAAATATCACAGTCTCAGATCGACGGAGCAGGTGTTGCAATTCTGTCTGCACTGGGCCTGACTGCAACTCCAGCATCAGCTGTGACTTCAGATTTTCATCCACAGCACCAGAGTCTAGGTCATCCTTTTGGGACCATTGGTGTAAACATTCACGGAGGCGGAGAATGTAGGCACCAACACCGTCCCCAGGTCTCTGCTTGTAGCCAAAGAATTGTGTCCTTAACTGAGCTGATGTGTTTTTTTCACCGTAGAGGTCCTGTAGTTCCTGGAAGATGTCATCAGCAGTCCTACGTTTGGCCTCTGGCAACAGCAACACCTCACGTCTAGTATCCCCCTGTAGGGCACTTAACACAAAGTCAACCCGTTAGGCGCTATTTAAGTTCTGTGCTCTTAAGAAAGATTCAATTTGTGTCTTCCATTGCCCAAATGATAACTGTCCTTGCCCACCCTCAAACTTAGGCACCCAGGGCCCACCCAAAAACCATGGTACAATCATAACATTGCTAGGTGTTGCATTCTCACTTGGATCAGTCATGTTTGCAAAATTGGGAGGAATCCGTGCCGACTACGCCAATTTATGTTGTGTGGCCCCTGAGTTAGTCCTCCCAATCATGCACCACAACAGACAGATGTGATATTAGACAAAGTTTTATTTATACAGATACTTGGCCTAAGTGGGCCAGGCAAGAAACACAACAGGTATATATTCACCCTCCTGGGTATCAAGGTGAGAGCGCTCCAAAGACAAAAACCCAGTGTCAATAGTGTCAGAGAGTGTAGGGTCACACAGTATTCACACAGTACAGTCCAAGAAGGTGCCTTAGCACAGCATAGCACAGCAGTCACCACAGCAAATATCCAATGGGAGCATCAATACCCCAGTCCTAGGCAGTGCTACCACCTGCCCCAGTCTTATGTCCCAGTGATGGAAGGAAAAAAAAGAGTTTGTCCTGGTTGGCTCCCTGTCTGCCGACCAGGAAGCTAATGGAGCTTCACCACCGCTCAGCTGTACTCAGCTGGTCCCAGCTCTGGTCAGCCTGGAAAATAAAAAAGCACCCTTAGCTACAACCCAACAGCAGTAGCCAGCCCATACACACCAACAAGGGAGCAACGGTCACTTCCCTTTAAATGGTGGATTGAGAACGGTGTATCACAGGCACATCCTACGTCAGACTTGAGAGCGATGTTCTGTCACGTGCTGCAGCCAGGTTGCTCCTCTCAGCATGCACGTCCAAAACTTCTCCCCGGATGTTGTCTGTCAGCAGTCTTATCAAGGTGGCCCATACTCTCCATTGGCCCTGGACTTGAAACTGAGAGCAACTCACATCTCAGGTCGTAGGTCTCCAACCCCCCCCCCCCAACCCCCAACACCCCCCATTGGCTGCTACCCCAACCCTACCACCCCCACCGCAGCCCTGACACTGTTCCTAGTCACTGGCTCAACAAAAAATGTCCTGAGCCAATTATACAAGTCAGTGTTACAAGAATCTAAGTCCACTTACATTTTAGTAAAAAAACATTTACATAATAAATTCACCCACACTGACACATCTTTGTGATCACGTTATAACATCATGAGCACGATGTACGTAAGCATGGCTGCGATGAATAAAATGGTATTAAGTGCGAGTGCAATGTCATTTGCAATTGTGAGCACGAATTAGTACAATGTGACAGCGATTTTATAGGCCTATGCTACTCGTTACCGTAGCCTAGGTTACATTGTAAACCTGATTTAATCAGCCTATATTTGAATGAGAACTGTTTCTGTGCCAAGTAACAAGGGTCGGAGTGTGTAATTTCGCCATATAGTAACGGTTTACCATGATTAAGGTATGGTGCACAAACAAATACTGGCAACCCCAGCCAGTAAAAAGGACAAGCTGTCTTCGCCGACGTGCCTATTATTTATTTCCCATTAGTTGTTTTTAAATGTAGCTTAGCCAAATGCTGTGTATTAGAGGTCGACCGATTTATCGGTTGGCCGATATATCGGGCCGATATTAGCATGTTTTTAAGTCATCGGCATCGGCCGATATCCTTGCATGGTCGCGCCCGATTTTACGTCAGGCACATCCGCCGGTAGCCGCGTGTTATTGGAGTGGTGCAGCCGCATGTGAAGGACCCCTAATAAACTTTTGTAATATTCAGTCAGAGACACTTATAAAGACAGTCCTAGAAGATAAAGGTAAGGCTTAAATTCTTACATTTTGATTTCCTGTTGTCATGTATTTGCTATTATGGCATTAGGAAACTATGTTGTGTTGCTTCATTTAGGGAAAGAAAAATCAAATAACATTTAACCGTCTGGAATTGGCATAATGCTGTAGTTGTTTGCCGTTAGCTTTAAAAATGAAAACAAATCAGCACCTTGCTTGCAAACATACTAGCCCTGTGTGTTTATTTCTCCTGTGTCGGGATTGTAGAATTCAGTCTGTGCATGGGGCGGGGAAAGGCGGCATTCAGCATTCACAGATTCAACACCGGCCGCCACATATTGCGTTTTGTTATTTATTTATTTATTTTATTTTAACGCCATTGAAAAACACGCAGTATTCACTACGCTGAATTCCCTTTACGCTGTTCTCCCTGTTCTCTGTCACTCACGCGTCTGACTCTCTCACACACACACACACACACGCGCACACACACGGCCCCTCTCCTCTAGCCTCGCCCTCGCCAGCCCCGCCCTGGACTTTCATTTCATTTCGTCCAGAAAGTCTGGGAGCACTCCATTGACAATCGTTCTCTCCAGGTCAGCATTCTGCCGGCCCAATCAGCGGGCGGGGAGTGTTCTAGTGAGCAATGACGTCGGTTTTGTATGCAACGTTGCCTGGCTGCACGGCTGCGCAGTGTGCACAATAACAATGGCGGCAGCGAACCTAGTACAGGAGGCTATTCAGTCCGTTGTGGGAACACTTCAGAACATACAGGAACTGAAGTCTGAACAAGAACAATCTTTATTTAATTTTATCTGTGTAAAAGATGTCTACTACCCACAGGGTTCGGGAAAAGTTTCATTTTCCAGCTTGCTCCGTTAGTTTCCAAGGAAGTGGCTAGGCTAAATGGTAGGGAAGCTATCATCCTTCACAAGCCGTCGCGTTGCATACGTCATGACCAGGCGTTAGCGATTGGGTAAAGGCAGATCCAATCAGTTTAAACTTCAGTAGAAACCACATATCTAATGAGAGAATGATTGTCAATGGAGTGCTCCCAGACCCTCTGGACGAGACGAAATGAAATGAAAGTCCAGGGCGGGGCTGGCGAGGCTACCTCTCCTCCATGCACACCACGTATGTCTCCAGGGAGATCATCCCTGGAAGCGTTCGTGCTGATGCACCTGACGCTGCTAGGGTGAAAGCATAAAGTTCTTCCACAACTTTTGTAGACTATACGTGCAACTTTACCAAACAGTAGACGTAAACTCATTCTCCTTGGCCCGCTCTCATGCACGCTCAATGGACACCCGCCTTCAACATATTTAATCCAAACACAATAGTGAACGCAATGACGCAAAGAAGACAACTAATTACTGTTAAATCTGGTTAGCATCATTAGTAGGCTATGCTGCAGACATTTGATTAAAACTCTTGCATTCAAGTTGACTGACCATCTACCAATGTTTTTCAAAGACTTATGAGGGCCTGTCCCAAGGAGAAAAAGTATTTGCTTACCTTGAAACTTAAACACATCCACAAACTGAACAGTCCAACCAGTAGAGTATGATAGCCTAAGCTTAGCCTGCTACTTTGTTAACAATATTTTGAGGCTCAGGCATGCCAATCCCTCACCTTTCAGCGAAATTCGCCGTTTTGAAAT
>JAGFZM010002936.1:0-10694 GCA_017657215.1 Limnothrissa miodon
TAGACTGGTCTGTTGTGTAGCAAACGGCGATTGAGCGCACCGCTGTACAGCCCTGTATAGTGAATATGGAACATGCAACTTCTGAGGGAGTGTACACTACAGCAATACAGTTAACTGTACAGAGCTCCCCCTACAGGTTTGTGGCATTGAATGCAGGGTTGAAGAATAGACTTACTGAGTGCGTCTTTAATACAGACATAGTCCATTCAGCATACAAATAGGCACCATAACACACTTAATACTTTAAACTCATTTTAATAATCATACACACTTGTATTCCATGTCAGCTTGAAGCCTGACACCATCTTATACTCTCTCCCAACCAGTGTGTTCAGCACAGCAGGAAAATGCCTGCAGACTTGCTCAAGTACATGAAGAACAGTCCAGAGATGGTGGATTGGGTGAAGCCCATTGGAAACAGTGGCCCCCTGCTGGTCAGTCACCGCCACTACAGGAGGGACACCACGTCCTGCTGATGGCGATAGGTAAACATCCTTGTGAGTGTGTGAGTGAGTGTGTGAGTAAGTCAGTGTGTGAGAGTGTGTGTGTGTGTGTGTGTGTGTGTGTGTGAGTGAGTGAGTGAGTGTGAGTGAGTGAGGGAGTGGGTGTGAGTGAGTGAGTGTGTGTGTGAGTGTGAGTGAGGGGGTGAGGGAGTGAGTGAGTGAGTGAGTGTGTGTGTGAGTGTGTGTGTGTGAGTGAGGGGGTGAGGGAGTGGGTGTGTGTGAGTGAGTGAGTGAGTTTGTGTGAGTGAGTGGGTGTGAGTGTGTGAGTGAGTGTGTGTTTGTGTGAGTATGTGTGTGTGTGGTGTAGGGTTGGGTGAGTGAATGTGAGTGTGTGTGTGTGTGAGTGTGTGTGTGTGAATGTGAGTGAGTGAGTTACTGTGTGTGTGTAGGTAGGGTGGAGTGGCTGAATTAAACCCAGGGCTCTATGAACCCCCCGTCTCTAAGCTAATTAAATAAATAACTCGGATTGAAGTGAAATTGGGTGATTTTAAATCCCAGCCCCCATTACTCCCACACCTCCGCAGCCAAACACTCAAAGCTTATCAGTGTTTCCCATAGACTGTATTATTATATCAGTGTTTCCCATAGACTGTATTATTATCAGTGTTTCCCATAGACTGTATTATTATATCAGTGTTTCCCATAGACTGTATTATTATCAGTGTTTCATAGACTGTATTATTATCAGTGTTTCCCATAGACTGTATTATTATATCAGTGTTTCCCACAGACTGTATTATTATATCAGTGTTTCCCATAGACTGTATTATTATCAGTGTTTCCCATAGACTGTATTATATCAGTGTTTCCTTACACCGTTACCCCTTCCTGTTATTTCCCATTTCAAACATTTCAAACAGTTTGAAACTAAGGCCTTGAGCACTGCCCAGGAAGCTATGACCTCTCATTTCTGTTTGTTTATCAACTTTTGTTTCTTATGAAAACAGCTTACTCATTATCAGTTCATGAAAACGGAACCAGCTTGAGTCTTGGGATTGTGCAACAGAGATGGTAGTGCTAAAAACGCTTATCCGACTCTTCAATGTCAACAATAACAACATGGACGTGTGTTTAGTACTCAACCCAAAGGGCTTCTCAAGCATTCAACTTTGTTCCCGTTTTTTAAGTTGGCCAAGAGGCAAGAACACTGACAACAACAGAACTGAAGCCTGGAAGCAGGACTCTTCTGGATGTTATGGCCTTTAATCTAGAAATGTGTGGTTAATCTATCTCTCACTCGTTCCTCAAATTCTCTTTTTATTTAAGTATAATTCAGACAGGAAACTCTCAAGATTAATATAAGAAAAAAAAAAGATTTTGTTGGTGTAGATACAAAGTAGAATGCTTGCTCAAGCTGCTGCTACAAATTGCAAAGCTGCATTATTAAAGCTGCTGCAAAAATACAAATGTATACGTGACTGATGTCACAAGTAATAACAAGCAATAAATAAACAGATCTCCCTTATCCTGAGCAGATCTAGACAAGTGGAGCTGGGGAGGTGGAGGGAGCAGTGTGTGTGTGTGTGTGTGTGTAGACAGGTGGAGCTGGGGAGGTGGAGGGAGCTGTGTGTGTGTGTGTGTGTGTGTGTGTGTGTGTGTGTAGACAGGTGGAGCTGGGGAGGAGGAGGGAGCAATTTGAAAAAATCAGCAATCAACTGAGCTGCGAGAGCGTCTCTGCAGCCACAGTCAGTTTAAATAAGTGCGGGATTTGGGAGCAAACTTGATTGGTCCACGTCATGACTAATTACAGCGTCATCCGAGTTCCCAGCATGAATTTGTTTTTTTTATAGAATCCCCATGTGGAAAAGTTCAGTTATAAACGAATATATCATTGCCCTAATTAAAGAAATCCATTCTACCTCCGGGCAGACTGGTATAGAAACTTCTGGGTGTTTCCTCAAGATCTTGTCTATATTGTAGCTCAGGTGGCTCCCAACACTAGAGATTATGGAAGTGACCACTAGGGTGCACTATCAAACAAACTTCTATGAATAGCATCTAAGTTAGTGTTTTTAATTTCAGAGCTGACACACACACACACACACACACACACACACAAACTGTACACAGAAGCACACACATTTGCGTGTCTTCCCTTTTATAAAGGAGCCTTTGAGGGTTAGCATTACGCCCGAAACTCTCTCTCTCATACTCGCTCTCTTTTTCTCTCTCTCTCTCACTCTCAGGGTTGAGTAGTGTTTCAGAGACACAGAGACTTTAAGACTCTCCAAGACTCAAACCAAAAGTTGACCAGTTGAGGGCAGTTCCTGACTGAGCCCATTGTGCCCCTGCCCCACCTACAGTAATTACATAACGCTAGTTTGATCTCCACTGACACTAGACCAGCCCAATGGTCTCTATGGCCTCAGTATGAACACAGCAGTAATGGAGACACACACGCACAGCATGACTGAGCGACTAAACAATGGCTATTGTCTCTCAGTCACGCAGGGCATTAAACATATATGGAAATGAAAGCTTTGAGGTAAAGTTCTACCAGGAAGACTCTATCGTTACGTCATCGATTGCTTGCCCAATCAAATGAACTCACCTGTCTTTTAGACCTGCCTGACAGGTACGCCCTTGTTGTTTCAGACTCAGCGCTCGAAATTCCCTCCTCCCTCCCCACCACCGCCAGATGGGTCCCTGTCCTCTTTTCAGGGGGAAGGCTCCGCCCCTGCTAGCTTTAACCAGGCAGGATCTGCTGAGTCTGGATATGTGAAATCCTGGACCATGGACGGGGCCTATGCCAACCACTGTTATCTATTTTGCTTGTAACCAAATCAGTTATCTGATTAAATATTTCTTCATCATTTTATTCTCTGAGTCTTAATAGGAGAAATCTGAATTACCAACCAAAGGCTGTAGACTTTTATATATGGAAGTTGTCTTGTAATTGGAAGATAATTTTGACATCTTTGGAGTGTATTTGACCTGAGACCTGAGGGAGTTAATACTGAGTGTGTGCACGCCAAAGTACAGAGGAGACAAAGTTCATTTCACATTTTACATTTACCTTCATGCATTTACTAGACACTCCTCTAGAGCAAATTAGGGTTTTGTATATGTGTCACAATTCCACCACATGTACTACCAAATGAGCACAAACACACACACACACACACACATGCATGCAAACTTGCACGGAGGGTATTTTTTAAGGTATTGTTTTTTAAAGTAAATGAAGAATGGGTTGTAATCCTCTGGCATGTGGCATGTAGCTTTACATGCACTGCAACGCAACACAATGCGACAGTGCAACACACAACACCAACACGACACCCACTTAATGCAACACAACAGAGTGCAACACATTGCAACACCACACACACTCTAATGGCCTTTGATCCTCGTGCGTTTAGGCCCAGTAGCTGACCCAAGCACACGTGGACCTGAGGAGACTGAGCAGGACCAGGAGTAGGAGTAGGACCAGGAGTAGGAGTAGGAGTAGGAGTAGGACCAGGAGTAGGAGTAGGAGTAGGAGTAGGAGTAGGACCAGGAGTAGGAGTAGGAGTAGGAGTAGGACCAGGAGTAGGAGTAGGACCAGGAGTAGGACCAGGAGCAGTTGCTGGTGCAGTCCTCCAGGCACAACCTGTCCTACCCCATGCTGTCCCAGCATGCCGAGCACCGCTGGCTGCAGGACGGGCGTGAGAGGCCGTCCATCCTGTCAGACCAGGAGCAGTTGCTGGTGCTGATTGAGGACATGAGTCCTGCAGACGAGGGCCGGTACCGGTGTGAGGCCCAGGAGAGAGGCTACTCAAGGACACTGGTCCAGTACCAGCTGAGGATGACCAGTGGAGCCGTGACGATGAAGAGGTCCCATCCACTGGTGCTTGCGCAGGTGGTTTTGGGTTCTCTTCATTAGCAACCAGCTTTTTTATGGACCAGTAGACTAGAACAGCAAGTCTTTCTGTCATTATGCAATCCTCTCTCCTCTCAAAGACTTTGTTTTTAAATAAAGTGGGTGGGTGTTTGTTCGTGTGTTACTTGTGTTTGCAGGGTGAAGATAATACTGTAACTCCCAAACCCCTCTTTCAAATGGACAGGATTGCACGGCAGACCATTTTTACAGATGTGTAGATTTTGAGAAGATTTAATTTGCCATTTTAAAGGTTTTTTTTTTTAAGACAAAGATGTGGTCTACTGAACAATATCTACCTTTCATATCTTAAATCCAATGCAGTTCAGTGCAGGCTTGTGCAAAACCTCTGTTCCATAAATAAAACATGCAAGAATGTCATCCAAATGACACAAGGAAACTTTGTTCAACATTTCTTGGCAACCACAGTACTGGATTATTGCCCAGCAATATTGCCTGTGTCTTATCTGAGGAAAGTTCTTCAATTTGAAGCTTTGAAATTACATTGCAGCTCTTCAGTCTCTAGTTAACGGACCATGTTGCCTGTCGAGACATTTGTTATAGAAGTAAAATGTGTGTGTGTGTTCGTTTCGTAGGGAGCCACTAGGGGGCTGAAGTTCATTTGAATGCTTTAATGGTAAGCTTAAACCCACTATGTGTAAGTTTTATTTTTTGCGTATGAGAATTTTTCCCATCTATAGGCGAAGTTTTATACTGCACACGTTTTAATAAAATGCATTAGCCCTTCCCTTCCCACGGTCCTCATTTCCCATGGTCCTCATTTTGAAAATGGCGGCGCAAATGGATATTCTCATTTGGTACCCAGCCACATCTATATATAAATGGAAATTACCAAGTTTACGGGAACACTACAGTTTATTCATGGAGGTAATTACCATCGTTTTACATTATATTTTTAAAATAAAAAATGTATTTTTAATAAAAGACGAAGATAAATTGAAGATAAATCCTACACATAGTGGCTTTAAGACATACAGCACAGAGCAATCAGAGACAACCGTTTGCTGAAGAAGTTGCACATGTTCTGATGAATACAGGCAAATGTCCCATCTATAAATGTCCCAACTTTTGGACGGGGCAGTGAGAAAACATTAGGTGGGCCCATTCAAAGGCTTCTCTAACACTGTGCAGCTCTCAGGACCTTGAAGGCGAGTGAATGAATCTATAGCTTACTTAAGAACTGCTAAGTTTAAGGTTTGTCTATTGTCTCTTGTCTTGATGCATTTATGTATAGTGTATATTTTAGTGCTGTTAATCGATTATATTTTTTAGTCAGATTAATCACAGGGTTGCTGTGGATTAATTTCGATTAATCATGATTAAATTTCCTTAATTTTTAATATTAATCACATTTAATTTTGCATTAGCAAACAGACTCAAGAAAAATGGGAAAAGATATGCACTTAGCATGTTTATTGAACATCCTGAAGATTGACGTCAACCAAAAAACTCACTCTAAACATATATCCACATTAAAGTGGCCCCGTTACTCCTCTTTCAGGCAATTACTAAGACACACTGACATTACATTTTTATTGTTTACATTGTCCAAGAGGAGAGCTGACTTCTTCTTTACAATATTGCCTGCAACTGTGAACATTCTTTCACATAGAACAGTGGTTGCAGGACTGGCAAGATATTTGCAAGCCATCAGTGCCGACACTCCGTGAGAGTTTTTTGTTGCGAGCTGGGCGCCAAATTAGCCATCGCAGACTAATGTATGCTTTGTGTTTTGTGATATTTTAAGCTTCAAGTCTTTTGGTGAAAAGAAAATCCCTTTCTAACCCTACTTGCTGTTGAATTGAATTGAATTGAATTAACATAGACATTGCAGAGATTTTGAGTCATTCTGCACTGCAGATGGGTTAATTGCGCTAAAATTTTAAATCAAATTAATCATGATGATTGATTAATCCGCATAAATGCGTTAATTTTGACAGCCCTGGTATATTTATAATATAGGTGCAGTAGTTGTAGCCTAAATTATATGTATACTAAGTAGACTGTTAGGCTGTAGAATTTTATCCTTTGTGCACCATACATAGCCTGTCCCAATGTCTTATTTATTGTACCTTAACCTGTTAAGACACGCTCCTATTTTTCCTTTTTTTCAAAAAACGGCATACCCAAATTGAAAGCTTGACAGTTCCTACATAGTTTTAGACTCAGGGATGTGCCTCATACCATTGGAAAGGTGACACCCTCAAGTTTTTTCTAGAAGAATATGTATGTTTCTGTGACATATGGACACAGAGTTATAGAGGTTGGAACTAAGTTTTTTCTTCCGCTCATTTCAAATGTCTATGAACTAAGATATGAAGGTACCATCCATATGATACCCCCAAATCCAAAAATCTAAGTCCTAACTCCATCTCTCAGCTTGTTACACAAACAATTTGAACTCAAAAGACCAAAAATATGATTTTTGAATATACATTTTTGTAAAATATGTTTATGCGTTTTGCTTGGGACCCCTATGTAAATTCCCATAGAGACTTTTTGTAAACAAGAGGGCCTACTGACATTCAAAAGTTTATAACTTGAAAACCCCTTTACCTAGAAACATAAAATTGTTTTCAAATGAAAGCTAAGACCCTGGGCTTTCATGTCTGTTTGCTTGATTTGAACTTACTCCTTCTGGCATTGAATGACACAAGCATAACCATAAAAACATTTGGGACGGTGTGCCTTAATGTAGCACCACTTGGATCCATGGTGGAACGTTGTCTCATCTCACTTTACACTGTGTATAGATAGGGCTGAAATCACATAAATAAAACTTGACTTGAGATGTTATACAGTATTACAAAGCTGGGTCTCGTGAACCGAAGGGCAGAATCCATGCACAGAGAGGAGACAAAACAAACCTACAAGTCACCTACTGCATCATTTAATCTATTAGGTGCCAAAGGTGACAGTGTCTTGCTGTTCCTTGACTTCATCTGCATTGCAGGGGATGGGTGTTCATCGACACCTGGCATCTGTACCTGGTATCCACTAGCCCAGTTTAAAAGACACTTGGAGAATAGTGACTTAAAGGAGCCTTAAGGGGGCTGTGTAACTAAACCAGTCAACAAAATCAAACTTCGAAAAGATTTACTTAGGTTGGGTGTCTTGCACAGAGATGGCACAATACACAGTCAAAGTGAAAAGTGCAGGGCAGGCTGTGAAATCTAGACTAGGACTAGGCCTAAACTATTTTTACATGTGTGTGTGTTCTCATTATAGGCTATGCTTTTTAAAATCTCTGGTGTCAGTTTGACTTTACGCATAGAAGGCAATTTATGCTCTCTCTGGACCATGAACCTGTCAAATAAAGATGGACTCTGTTTAACCTGCAGCCAAACGCACACACATAGTCATAAATTTTATTTAATGAACAAGCAGATATGTGCCTCTGGGCTATGCGCCCAGGGCATACATCGAGCATTAAGAGACCCTCACAAGGGAAGAGGTCAACATAAGATGTTATGAGATGTATGTATATATATGTATGTATGTATATATATATATATATATATGTGTGTGTGTGTGTATATATATATATATATGTGTGTGTGTGTGTGTGTGTGTGTGTGTGTGTATGTGTATCAACGTGTTTAAAGGTAAATGAGTCAGAGATGAGGGGGTGGGTTAGGATAAAGAGATGAGAAGTAAGATTCATAAGCGTAAGAGAGAAAGAGAGAGAAGTGGAGACTATACGTAAAAGGCTACTTGAGGTCATTACGTAAATCTTGCATCAGGTGTGTTTATGAACTAGACACACAAATAGACTATTTAACAGTTGTCCTATGTTCCACTCGGTTCCTCTGAGGTGTAGAAAATCATGTATGTGATGCCCCAGGTGTGTGTGCTTCCAGACTTATGCTTTGTTTATGTGTGACCGGTCAAGGTGTGACTGGGGCTGATTACTATCCATAGCACTGGATCCTGGCCAGTCACGCTCATCCTCCCATGCCCACTCTTAATAGGGCCAGAACTCTCTGTTTTATGACAGGTCCAGCTATGAAATGGTTTAGTTCTCCTCCTAATGAGTATGATTGGAAAGCCCCAAGCACTCGCCAAGGCCTACTAGGGGTGAAGGGCACACACCTGGCAGGTTCAAAGGCACCATGTCGCAGCAGTGGGATAACATCATGAGAGATAACGCCACCAATATGATTGGTCAAAAGAACTTAAAGGCAGGTGTAATGCTTCCTCAGAGGGATATAAAAACTGGGGACCCCCCAGACCATTTCCAGATTCTGGAAAATCCGGAGATTTTCAGCAACAGGTAATGGTCTGGCAGGGGTTCTATTTCTGACTGTCATGCATGATGTCCATTTAACTGTTGCATTGTATGTCTTATGCTGGAGTTGTGAAATAAACCTGATATCTTTGTCACTGATCTGATTTGTGTGAGGATTGTTATGTGATTAATAGCTAATGTTAAAAACTAGTTTACACTGTTTTGAGTTAAAATAGCACTAAGGAAAAAATTACTTCAGGGTGAAGGAAGTAACCTAGCCTACAATAAGCAATGTGCAAATAAACTGCTGAAATAAATGACTCCGACTAATTGATTCGATTTTAGACGTAGATGTGTCACAATTAGACCAGACTTTGGACAATGTGTTAATTTTGCAGCGTTCATTTGATCATTTAAACTTCTAAAATGAAAAAGAACTAGGCATGATGCTGACACCTTCAATTAAAAAAAAAAATGCGTACAAAAAATCGACAAGTAGGAAATTATGTCTGCGTTTGTCCTATATAGTTATATGCAGTTTATCTATATCGTTTAAGTTACATTAGTCTATTAAGTAAAAGTCGGTCACCCAATCAGCACCGACGTCAAGATCAGACGTCATTCAGTCTTCAGTTCAGTTCAGTTCAGTTCAGTTCAGTTCAGTTGGATAGAATAGTTGCGCCTTGCGCTGTACTCGCGGCGAAGATGATAGCCAGCATTGGATGTCTTGTTTGGGTTTTCTTAATAGTTATTTCTCAGTCAGTGACAGAGACGTTTCACACACCAAGATTTCAGTTGAAAGAGCATGGTAAGGTTCAAAAATTGTGTTTCACTTTGTTATTTGCTAGTTCAGATAATTTGAAAGTTCTTCAGTAGTTCGTTGGAAAGGCAGCCTGAGTCAAAGAGCACTAACGTTAGCCTACTCTGTGGTAGATCTAACGATAAGTTTAATTTGGTTTCCTCTAACGCATTGATGACTGGAATACATTACTTACTACGGTACATGTAGACAATAAGTAGCCTAATAGCGATATAATAGTATTAATAAAACTAGCAGCCATATTATGATATAATGTTATCAAGATTTTCATCACGAATCAGTATTGAAGTAAATGGCTTCATTTGGCTGAAATGACAGTTCAAAGTGTATACTTAACAATATCAGTGTCAACCTGAAAAACATTTCATGGAAAATGTTCGATTCTTTTCTATCAAAGATCGTTTAGAACACTTTATTAACCCTGGTTCGCCCAAAAGGCTTTCGGTGTCCGTAACCGACTTGACTTAAATGTTAAATCATGCAGTCTAGCTGTTCTATAAAGCTTTGTTAGTGTCTTTTGCCAAATACTGTGAATAGCCTATATTATGTCGGCCTACTTCTGTGAATAAAATGAATTACTTCTGAAGAGGTCCCACCTGTTCAGTTGAGTAGGCAAGGCTACCTCTGAACCTGAGAATTTGTTTTACACTTTCTTAAAGGTCTCATTCCAACGTATTTTCATTAATTTTGTGGTGGTCTCTTGTTTAAAATAATGTCATGAGAAAATATGCTGTGGTTGTCTTGTTTCAAGCTATTTTAGTTAAAGCCTCTATGTGTAGGATTTATCTTCTATTTATCTTCGTCTTTTATCAAAAATATATTTTTTATTTTAAAAATATAATGTAAAAAGATGGTAATTACCTCCATGAATAAATTGTAGTGTTCCGGTAAACTTGGTAATTTCCATTTATATATAGATATGGCTGGGGACCAAAGAAGAATATCCATTTTGTGCCGCCATTTTCAAAAGTACGGGTTCTTGTAGGGGAGAGCAGTATCGTATATTCAGCTCCGGCTTTCGCGTTTCCGCTCAGAGACTGAGTAGCAGAAACTGAGATAAGAGCGTGCGAGCGAGCGTGCGAGCGAGCGTTCGGCCTCCGTAGCAAGAAATTAGGATTGTGGGAAGGGGAGGGCTAATACATTTTATTCAAACGTATGCAGTATACCACTTCGCCGATAGATGGGGAATTCTGATACGATCCTACACATAGAGGCTTTAAGTGAAAAGGAGAGCAGGGATAGCTCGAGAGGATTCTTATGAAT
>JAGFZM010002938.1:0-11306 GCA_017657215.1 Limnothrissa miodon
ACACACACACTAATACATGCTCACCAACACACCCACCTACCCATCTCTGCATGTGTGCGTGCACAACCACACACACACACACCCTCACACCCTATTTCTCTCTCTCTCTCTCTCACACACACACAGATTGACTTAGCATGTCATACCTTGTATGACATAGCATGTCTTCTATCCTAGCACTAAAATGAACTGAAGCACTATCCCCTAGCACTATGCTCCTTAAGGTTTCTGCTATGTAGCTTGATTGTTATCCTCGTTTTGTAAGTCGCTTTGGATAAAAGCGTCTGCTAAATGCATAAATGTAATAAATGTAATACCAAGCTAGAGGCTTTTACACAAAGCAGTTTTCATGTGAGAGTCTATGCATGTGTGACAGAGAGAGACAGAGAGAGAGAGAGAGAGAGAGAGAGAGAGAGAGATAGCAACCTTACCTGGTGGAGAGTGCGCAGAGGGATCCTACAGCCACGGCGTAAGTGGCCCCCTCCCAGCCCACGTATTTGAAGGCCACGGGCAGCGGGCTGTTCTTGTCCAGCATGTAGTAGGGCATCATCATGGTGAGAGCCGCAGACACGCCGAAGTAGGCCACGAAACAGATGAGGAGAGAGGACACGATGCCAATAGGAATGGCCCTCTGCGGGTTCTTCACCTCCTCACCTGTAGGGGGGGGGGGGCGATACACAGGGAAAGACTTGTTTGCAACAGACATTAGGCACAGTTATGTAGCTATAGATAGACGTAATCGACTGCAGTCAGAAACTAATTCCGGATTGAGTGCCGCCGCGAATGACCAAACAGATATTGCAGGTGTATGTATGCATTCGATCCCATAGACAGCTGTCTTCAATGCATCTAGTGTTAATATCTGTGAGGGCGACCAATGAAAAACAAGTGCATGTGTATGTGAAAATTCTCTCCCATAGACGGCTGTACTCAATGCATCTAGTGTTGAGTGTCAATGACCAAGCACATACTGCACTAATGCCTCGGCTGGCAGCAGTTGACTAGAGAGATTAAGACTGGATACACCTTCCGGAAGTCCAGAGAATAAGGGATTAGGATTATAAACACATTGACATAAAAAGGTCTTTGACATAAAACGGCCATCTGCACCAATGAAGAGATATGCACACAAACATGTATTCAATATTACACAAATGTTTCCAATATATGTGCTAAAATACATTACACTGGTTAATCAGGTGTCGTGAACACACTCACGCAGACACACACACACACAACACAGACAAAAACTGATGTTAATGGTTACTTCAAACCATGTCAAAAGGTGTGCTTCACCTCAACCTATCAAAAGGTGTGCTTCACCTCAAGCCCAGAAGAAAAGGACCAGCGGAATAGGATTTAACCAGGAAGAATGGGATACCAGTGGGAATGGGCTTCTGGGGCTTATGCAAAATGTGTGTGCACACTTGAGGAGCGGGATTACAAAGGAAACACGTGTATGGGGAGTAGTGTACCTACATGTACACGCAGAGGGGAGCTCAGAACAAGTCACAAAAAGAGTGGGTTCAAAACCCCGCATTAGTGGGAGAGCAGAAGTGTGACACAAGGCAGATGGAGAGAAAAACTACTCGGCGTTGAAGGAGGTGGTATACAGACGCTCCCTAACCTCGTCTGTGTAGTGTGTAACCTGTGAAATTCTAGGCTACACACAAACACACACACACACACAAAGATGCTTTCAAGATCTAGGGCTCCTAACATGGATGGAGGTTCAAAATCTGTCCCCATGGTTGATTCATTTTTTACTGTTCAGACAAATATTCTACACAGGTTTTTGCCATCAGCACAGAGTTCTATAATATAGCCTAAACTACTGAAGTGACCACAGCAGCTAAATAAAATAAGGGAAACCATGTAGAACTCTCTGTGTTATTTATGGAATTAACTGTCTGTAGTTCTACTTGATTCCTGGTTCTCAATTTCCACCCCTAGTTCTGTCTGCGTTGCAAGGGAATACTGTAAAGAAATCTGTACATGCACTATGACACCGTTTATTTACTTTTTGGCAAACTGATCTCTTTTCTAGTCAGTGACTGAATTTCTTGTGAAGCCATTCTATAAATATCTGCACATCATTTCTTACTGCTGGAGTTGCAAAATACAGTATACTTCATACTAGTCATACAGTAACTTGCCAACCACTGAACACAAAGAAATATATTTCTTGGTAGAAGAATGAAGACACTGTAATATTTCATGTCGCTGCTTCCTGATTTTATAAAACTGTACCAGGTGTTTTAGTGTCTATTTTTTTTTTAGTTTATTGCACCCAATAATGCTCCATAGGTAATCTACAATTATGAGACAGAAAAGCCCCTCTGGGCTTATTGCCTTCATGTAACAAACCCTGGTACATGTTCTACTATGATAAGCTGAGACCTTAAGGCAAACTCTGCTTTGTCTGTCCTCTGGCCTGCTCTTATGAGTGAGTGTTGAAATGAACGTCTCCTGTGTGTAGGTTGGAGGGTTCAGGCCAATGTGGACAGGGAGTGCGGACATAAGGTCTGGCCTCTGAGGAAACAGAACAGGCTGTGATGTGTTCCTCTCTTTTTCTCTCTCACTCCATCCTTCCCTCTTCTCTCTCTTTCAGCTTTTTTTTCTCCCTCTCTCCAGTCCCCCTCCCCTTCCCCAGTCAACCAATGGCAAGGCAGGATGACAGGGGAGTTCCCATCACAAGGCTGGGATAGAGGGATTAAGAAAAAGAGGAGGAAAAAAAAAGAGAGGCGAATGCAGGAACACAGAGAAACGCTATCAAACTGACTCAACATGTTGGGTTAGTCCTGCATGAAGAAAACTAGTTGACCTATGGTCGCATAAAGATCTACTGTACGTCATCAGGGCTTCCAGAGCAAACGAAAAAAGTTTGACTGCACACATTAACACAGGCATCGGCCTTCATTTTCTTTCCCACGATGGGATATTTGTCATAGATACACAGAAAGTTCCCAAGAACTTCCTCCAGAGGATCTGTCTAGTTTAATTCTTTCTACTGCCGCTGCAGTGGTAAGTCACGACTCGTACACTAGGGTGGAGCTGACCTGTGGTGGCGATGCAGTCGAAGCCCACAAAGGCGTAGAAGCAGGTGGCAGCACCTGAGAGGACGCCAGTGAAGCCATAGGGCATGAAGCCGCCCACGCCCAGGTGGCCATCCTGGAGGGCAGGGTCTGTGTGACTGGGGCAGAGAGCAGAGAGAACGGACACGAGTGGAGTCACCTGTGCACACAGCGGCCACACACATACACACACACACACACACCATGGTGCAATATCTAAATTTGAGCATGCAACTTAAATTTAATGCTGCATGCTGTGTGTCTGTGAAATGTATTGCTTGCTCCAAGTCAGTCATTACAAGGGAGCCCCCTGTACATTAGATTTAAGACTTTAAATATCTGAAAAAAATATATAACACTATTCTTGTGTATTACATCCTCATAAAAACTAACTTGACCATCGCCTTGCATTGTGGTTATATGTTAGTGTATGTTAACACATGACATGTGATTGACTTTGAAAGGAAGATGGATCTGCTGAAACCCTCACTTCACCGAAGCTCACTTATGAGTGGAGTCAGTCCCGTTGATGATCTCCTCCGGCACCAGCTGCCAGTTCTTCAGGGTGCCCTTGACAAGGCCCGACACCACCACAAAGACCAGCACCAAGATGTTGATGCAGGTGAACACTTTATTCACAACAGCCGACTCCTTCACACCAAAGGAGAGCAAGCCTTGAAAGAGCACAGAGAGACGGACGAATCCGCTTATTTAACAATATTAGATTGATCCATACACGCGCTTAGAATGCTCTTATAGAAATGTCAGTGCATAAATATCTACAGGGAGTGTCAAGGTGCTGTAAACTACTGCTGTACATTTTTTTTGACAAGAACAAGTCAGATAAAAACAAGTGGATAGAGCAGAAAAGCTAAAAAAAAAAAAAAAGGTAAAGGTAAAAAAAGAAAAACCTGCTTTGCATTATACAAATAAGCAAGGGTGCGTATCGGCTGTAAAAACCTCATTAAAAACGTAATGAGCAATTTGAGTGACATGCACTCACAAACATATTTGAGCAGCTATGCTTTGTGAAGAACTCCCTCTTCCTCATTGCCCTACCTGTGAGAGTGAGGATGATGATGACGGCAAAGATATCGGGATACTCCGCCAGAATTCCAGGGGCATTCATAGTCATGTACTGCCGACAAAACTGCTCAATGTGCTTGCCAATCAACTCGTCAAATGTAGCACTCCACGCCCTAGCGACGCTTGACGTCCCTGCGGTGTGAGGAAACCAAAGAGACATCATGTGAATAATGTGCACAGTTCTCCTCACTGAAGTCAAGTCTTCCCCATCAATAGGTGGCTGCTTCAATCCGCTTGACCATGGCCCGTCACCAGTATAGTAGCACTAATACAACCTACTCCAGACACTGTTTTGAAATTTTCAAAACAGTTAAACTGTACTTTACCTAAGACTTCACAAAAGTATCCATTACTATTCATTGCAATACAGTAAAAAAACAGAACAAAAAAAACAGGATGTAATTAGAAAATGAATATAAAACTGCATAGGTGTAGCCATCATCTACTGAAAGTATGAACCTCACAGATGAAGATATTTTGCTGCATCAAAACATTTGTGCTTGTTGAATATTTAGAAAGGACAGCAGTTCATTGCTCTCTGTCGATCAAACTATGACTTTTTACTCCTAATTATGATAATAGAGACTAATGTAAAGTGTGGCTAATTCCACTGCCCCCTAATGTGTGTGTGCGCATCCTGAAGTACACTGCAACAGTGTGTACTAAAGTGTAATACCATGCATAGTATTTTGGATTTCGCTTCCTTACAATTCCTTATTACACATAGCTAGTCAGTATTACTCTGTGCAAGGTACTGTAACAGAATATCCCTTTATAAATGATATTTCAAAATGAAGTCTGCATGCTTTAGTCTAAAATAAGTCTTTTTTCAGGTTGTTTTTTCAGTGGTACATTTGGTTAGGTCTAGGGTTAGGGTGTCTAGGGTTAGGCTGTTGCAAGCTGGAGCTAATTGTAATTGATAAATGTATAGTGACGATGGCTTAATATAGCAGTTATTCTATTAGTTCAATGAGATTATCAGCATGATGTGCTTCCATCCTCCTCACCAATGACATAGGACAGGATGAGGTTCCAGCCAGTGATGAAGGCCCACAGCTCCCCGACGGTCACGTAGCTGTACAGGTATGCTGAGCCTGTCTTGGGCACGCGCGCCCCAAACTCTGCGTAGCAGAGTCCTGCCAGCACTGATGCCAGGGCGGCAATGAGGAAGGAGAGGACGATGGCGGGGCCGGCGTTCACCCGTGCCACAGCTCCAGCGAGCACGTACACCCCAGCGCCCAGAGTGCTGCCCACGCCCAGCGCCACCAGGTCAAAGGTGTTGAGGCAGCGCGCCAGTCGGGAGTCCTCTGTGCTGCAGTCCACCACCTTCACCCGCAGCAGCTGCTTGCCAAAGTCCAGGAACTTGTGGAGAACCATGGTTCTACTAGGGGTCTGTCTGTCTGCCACCAGTCTTCAGGCACAGGACATACAGGACTCAATGGCTTTCACTGGCAACCTGTTAGGAAATTCAAACATTTATATTATTAGAGCTTAGGAAGAGCTTCCGAAAAGCTTCTGAGATGCCATTCACTGGGAAAAATTAGCTAAATATTCTTCTCTTATTCATCAAGATTTTCTCTGATAAATTTAAAATATTGTTTAGGATACAGTAAACCATACAGTTCAAAGCTCTGTTTCAAGTCCGTCTTGTGCAAACATATAACTTATTTACTTCGGCTTCTAGAGCAGGACATATTTAAACAATTAGATGTGGCAATTACTCTAAAAATGACAAATTGATTATTAGAATACAGAATAAAACACCCTTTTAGAACAAAAAAAATAGAACAAATTTATTCCAACATTCCAACACGTTTCCCTGAAAATATTGAGCAAGACCAAATCCAAGGGTTAAATCCATAAAATGTGACTATTGGGAGTAGTGACGATGCACAGTAAGGGCAACCCATTTCACTGAGACACACACACCTCATTCAGCCAATGATATTAATTAGGCAACAGCCAGTATGTTATAGAAAGTCACTATCCTGGAATTATAGCACATCATATAAAAAAGAAAAAGTAAAGCTTACTTGAAAAATAATTGGAAACTTGGTGCCAAAAAGAGTTAAGTACACATAACTAGTCTCGTTCACATCATGGTAAAGTCATGCTTACTGTCAGTGATGTATAGTAACTACGTAAAAATACTTCACTACAGTACATTAAGTAGGTTTTGGGAGTATCTGTACTTTACTTGAGTTGTAAAGAATTTGGCAACTTTCACTTTAACTTCACTACATTAAGACAAATTTATGCTTTTACTCCACTACATTTTTAGTTGGCTGTATAGTTACAAGTAACTGAGTGTTTTGGCAAAGCTGATTTATCATTGAACAAGTGCAAACAATAATTCACACCAGGCAACTTTTTAGGTTAATTTACCTACTCATAATTTATATGATTAAATGGCAAATGAGCGACATACTGTAAAAAGGTTCTCTCGGTCACCTCTATTGCAATTTCTGAAGTTACTACATTTGCAGGATCTAAAACTCTGGATGGAGGAAACAAAACTGAAATTAGATTAAATCAAAATCACATGTATTACTAAATGCACAAAAATGATTATGGCTGGTTTCTATCATTTGCTTTGCAAGTAAATTCAAATTAATGGAAGAAAATGTATAACTGTTGCTATTATTTTTTTGTTGTAAGCTACATGTTACCTACTTGTACTTTTACTCTCATTACATTAAAGTACATTTAATTATACATTACTTTACCTACTTAAGTACAGCAAATATTAGATACTTTTAGACTTTTACTTGAGTAACATGCTAGTAGAGTACTAGTAATTTTTAAGTAGGGTATCTGTACTTTTACTCAAGTCAAACATATGGGTACTTCATACAACACTGCTTACTGTATTAAACTCATTTAAGGCAAAAACTTTGCACTATTTTTACTTATATATTTTTATACTGTACCTATTCTTTTAACAGTGTTTAAGTAGATATTACCAATGTAAAGTTTAATAACGAAGAAACAATGTGATTGTTATTCTTTAATGCTAGGGTTTTATTCATTTCTATAATTCCAAATATGCAAACATATTTTTACAGGCTATACAAGTGCAATGTCAAGTGTAAAATCTATGGCAGTATCTTGCCCAGGACTGTAGGATACGTGACAGAAGATACCATAAGCCTTATGGGAGGATTTGGATTGGAAGGGGGCGTAGCCCCAACCCCCCTCATAGTATGCACCATGGGCCGGTTACTCTTGGGCTATCACCCAGAATTAATTAAAGACCAAAGTAAAAGGGTCCAGAGAATTCTGTTTCCTGTCACGCCACTGCCCTATGGAAAGTTCCTTCCATGGATAAGGGGTGGTGACCTTTTTTTCCCCCCTTGCCACCAAGATGCCTACAGGCTATCAAATGTCCCACTTCAGATGGAGTCTGGTACCATGAAATGCACATGTTTTGAATGTAGGTGAGCAGAGTCACAGATACCAGGTCACTTCAGATCCCCTCACGCACAGAGTGAGGAACCTTAGCGAGTAAACTGTGCATGTACGCTTAAAAATACACTTCTGGAAGTTTGGTAGGTGTTTGTCGATGTTAGAGAAGGCTCAGGTTTCCCCAAATTAAGGCATAATTCCAGAAGTTCATTAAAAGGAGCTTATGCACTGCACATAATGCAACGCAGACAATCAAAGATAATCTGGAGTCTTACGAAAGCACTTAAGCTTTGCAAAAGTAGGGCCATGCTCCAGGACTCCAAGTCTATTTGCACTCAGGGTAGGATAGTGGAATATGGGAACACATTTTCAGATACAATTACAGGTAATAAATAAGGTTACAGTTAAATAAATAAGGCACATTTTGTTATGAACGATTTTGCACAACTATATCATAAAGGTTTTTTTTATCAGTTACTCTTCCAAAGATATTGCAGTTTGTGTCATCCCATTTATATACAGAAATAAGCTCATTAATCTGTGAGGAATCAGATGGTATTCACACAGAATTCACAAAGGCTTCATCTAGTCAAAGAGAGTGGGAGTAAGACACACAGAGACAGAGATAGAAAGAGAAAGAGAGAGAGAGAGAGAGAGAGAGAGAGAGACAGACAGTGAGAGAGAAAGGGGGAGAAAGACATAGACAGCAAGAGACAGACCTATCACTGAACTCTATTCTTCAGACACCCCTGCAACTGTAGCCCATTTCCATGGGCGCCCTCCAAATAGAACGTTGACATATCACATGGTCATGCTATTCCCAGCTACCCTTGATGATGCTAGTGATGGCGGCTACGCACTGCGTCCTCACGCTGTCAGTCAACTTACTTACCACCAGTCAGAAGTTGAAGCCAGTCACTATACCACCAGAGGCAAACACACTGGCTCCTGCACACACACACACACACATGCTGTCTAAGAGCAGACAGTAGAACTAAGAGACTCCACAACTGACTCTAAATAGGCTACTTAGAGTACTGAAGGATATGGGATTGGTGATTACACTGAGTCAGACTGCTTTAATATGCACAAATGCTAGAACTGTCTTTGGTAAAGAAGGAAACTAACTTCCATCAGGGGCTGTATATTTTGTGAGCTGGCCAATCATCTGTCAACAAGCCTGTTCCAAACAGTCCAAGTGCCAAATAAAAAGATGTCCATTAACACACCTGTTTACATGGAGACCATATTACTGGCCACTTTAGTATTGATTACTTTATATATTTTCCCTGACAGGCTTGATTCCAAAACTTGACTTTAAACTAGATGGGTACATTCTATCATTAAATGCAGTCGTTTCAATGAGACAGAATGGAAAAATATTTCTGAATTGGCTTTGAAGAATCAGAAGAGGTTGTGCATAGGTGGCTGTGTATAAGGCATGGATGTGTCTTCTTCATAAGGAATCTTACTAAAATATGGATAATGCCTGCATGTGATTTCAACTAGCACAAAGGAATCGTATTTGGGTTGTGGCTGCCAAAGAGGGCACAATTTAGCAAAAAAACGCCTTTTACTGTTTACAAGTCTAAATATAAGATTTCAATTAGGCTTGCTAAATTCCTGATGAATTATTACATAGGCTAGGTTCTATTTCACCATCAGAGAACAAAAGTACAAACACCATCTATGTCCCCTTTAATGAAGCCAGCTGGTGAATCAAGCCCAGCTTCTGAAGCACGTATGAACCGGTTGGCTTGGTACCTCACTTCCATGGCCAGGCCAAGGAACAGGCGTGAACCGGCCCAGAGGAAAAACCTGGGCATTATAAATAAATCCCACACTGCTCCCATCTGTTCCTAAGGCTTGAGCAAGGTGGAGGGTGGGTCCACCCTGGCATCATCTGATACCGCTGGAGAGAAGGAGCTAGGAAGGCTGAGCACGGAAACGCATGCACGCACAGCAAAGCGCAACAAACACACACACAAACATACACACACACACACACTTTGCCCAGATGGATACACAAATGGCCATGCACACTAAACCATGTATGCCCACACTTGCGCAACACACACACAAACAAATGAGGGGGAACATAAAAAAGGAACATAAAAAAACATGGGGGTGCATATTTTAACTGGTAACCATGCCAACGGCCAAGTGTACAAGTCATCACTAAATAAAGGCAGTGGGTTGTGAGATGTGGCAGGTGTGTGTGTGTGTGTGTGTGGATCTAAATCCGGTTGCTGCACATAAACTAATGTAATTGTATAGGACAGACATATATCTCTTACTTCCTGTAACTTTGTCAGGAGGAAAGTGATGGTGCAGTCCTTTTCACCACATATTATTAGCACATATTATTAACATGTGAATGCAGTAAAATGGAAAAAAAGGATACATTTGCACAATAAATATAGCTATATACAGCTATTGCCAATGAAGAACAGTCATTTATATTAGAGAACCTTTTGTGACCTATCAGTAGGCAGTCATCCATAGGGTTGCAAAATTCCGGGAATTTTCAAAGTTGGAAACTTTCCATGGGAATTAACGGGAATTTATGGGAATTAACGGGAATTAATTGGAAAAAAACTGGGAATTATCTCAACTAAAGGTCAGGGACATAAAGACAGTTGGTAGAAAATAATATTTTAGCAGTCTTGGCTAAAACTATGAGATGTGATATGCATAAAGTTGAGTAGCCTATAATTTGCTATTCTTCAATCACAGGGGCATAACACACTTCTTAATGCAGGGCTATTGAGGCCGCACCTCCTATACGCATTGTGCATCCTTCCATCACATCTCAATGATTTCTAGAATTATGGACTGCTAAAGCAACCTTTATGAGCCACATACAGTCACTGATACAGACACGTGAGGCTACACATTTGAGGACTACAAACAGTCAAGCAAGTAATGATGGTATAACTTAGATGATATTTGTTCTAAAATGTTAGATTTTAGCTAGCCCAATCAAAATATAGATTGCTAGCTCACTGGTAAGGCAGATATGTTAAAGGTAAGCTAGCTAGCACCTTTGTATTAAAGAAGTTAGCTCATCATGGTGCTAGATAGCACAAAATGTGCTGTTTCTTCTGCGTCCTGCTAAGCAGTTTTACATAACCACACCTGATTTCATGCATCATTTAAATGTTTTGATAGCCCTTTCCATTTGTTCAGTTTACAATCTACATATTTAACAGAAAAATGCTATATTTTTAATTTAATTGTATATTTTTTGCAAAAATGTCTTATGACAAAATATGTTGTTGGTATATGAGTAATATGGTCTATGTTTCTTAAAATCATCAAAAATTTCCAGTTAATTCCCATAAATTCCCATAATTTCCACAAATTTCCATTTTTGAATATTTCTAAAATTCCCAAGCTAAAGTTTCCATGGAAAGTTTCCGGAAAGTTTCCAGAAATTTACCGGAAATTTTCCACCCCTTTGCAACCCTAGTCATCCATAGCCGTTCAAAACACTGACTAAACCATCTTCCAAAGAAAAGCACATCAAAAAACAGATTCATTCACTCATATGGGAAATGTATACAATACAGAAGCTCTTATGATGTATTCAAATTCAACGTTTTCCCCAAATACACAAGACCTTCACTAGTATCCATTTACATTTACATTTATGCATTTAGCAGACGCTTTTATCCAAAGCGACTTACAAAACGAGGATAACAATCAAGCTACATAGCAGAAACCTTAAGGAGCATAGTG
>JAGFZM010002940.1:0-10056 GCA_017657215.1 Limnothrissa miodon
TGTGTGTGTGTGTAAAAGAGAAGGGGAGCGAGTGTGCATGTGTGTGTTTGTAAAAAAAGAAGGGAAGTGTGTGTGTGTGTGTGTGTGTGAGAGAGAGAGAGAGAGTGATGCCGGCGGGCAGGTCTGAGCTGTGCTGACAGGGAAAGAATGTGTGATTCAGACCATTGGTTCTCACACAGGGCCACAACTTTACCTGCTCCAGGATTTTTTTTCATGTTATGTGTGTGTGTGTGTGTGTCAGAGAGAGAGGGAGGGTTGAATTCTCGGTGCTACAGGAATCCTTGGGACTGTAAGGTGCTTTAAAAACCAAATCACAAAGGAAAGGTTTGTGTGTACCTTCAGGTAAAACAGGAATGCAGAAGGAAGAAGTGGGAGAAAGCTGTTAAGCATTAATGTAATACACACACACGCCTAGACTCATCTGATCCACAGTGTACTCAAACTGATATCCCAGAGGCTTTCTCGCAGAGATTGTGAAATGACGGTTTGAAAGTTGGCTATTTCGCAACTCTTTTTTTTTTTTTTTTTTTTTTTTTTTTATACTTGTGGGAAGAAGGAAACATTTGTATCACAATTAACATTTCCTTTCATCCTTACACCCTGTTTTCTTTCAATCTGTGTGTGTGTGTCTGTGTGTTTATGTGTGTATGTGACATAAAGTGAGTGACGCACATGTGTGTGTGCGTATCAGAAAGGCAGTGCATGTGTGGCAGAAGCAGAAAGCGAGCGACACCAGTCGCAACTCTTCCGAACACTTCAAGAAACGGACGCGGCTTTCGTTGAGCTCGGTTTATTCAGGGACCACTTGTGGTGGCGACAGCACTTCCTTCCTCTGTCTTTATTTGAACCCTATCTCTGCAGCGGTCCTTATCGTTCTCCTGTGACATTTTATCATAAGACTGCCACAGCTGTCACCAGCCACTGTGTAGTCTGGAGCAGAAAGGTGAACTGCCGGTGTCTACTTTGTTCGTATTTGCACAGGGGGACCGATATGGTGACCAAGACGGAGGGGGGAATGTTAACATAGGATGTCGTGCCGGATCACTGAATTCCAGACTCACATAATACTACAATCGTGTTTCATGACTAATAATTTGTACTGGTTAACAGATGCTTGACTACAGTTGATAGCTAGTTGCCCACTGATGTAGTGCACGTGCATACAGTACAGTGCTGTTCTATCCATATCTTGTTCTTGTTCACACTGTACTCTAATACAGAGGCATGTGACTTACCACTGTGGAGCAGAACTCATTTTCCACACATGAGATTATTTGACCCATTAAGATCTCATTTTCAGCCCTTCCTTACATAGGATTGTCTGACCCTTTTAGCCCTGAGACATTTTTTGTTGACTAGATGACAGCTGCTTAGGGCTCATTTAGAAGTTGTATGTTCATCACTGCTCAGAGACCGCAGTTTGTTCTACATTGCTGCGCCGCAGAAAAGAGAACGTGACTGTGGCTGCTATGTTCTGTGACTGCTGTGTTCTGTGTCATGCCGTGCTCCGTGTTGTCGAACAAGTCCCCTTAGCCGTGTTGAAGCCAGCATAACTCTCTCACACACACACACATACACACAGACACACACACAAGATTCCTAAGAGCTGCCTCCACCTTACGAACAGCTGTGAAATGAGAGGCAGCAAATCGGTAGAATTGAGTGCGAGTGTGACAGATAGGTGACACCTGAGTCATTGCTGGAGGTATGTGTGTCGTAGGGTGTGACTCAGGTGTGAACCACTCATAGTGAGAGGTGTTGAGTGATAGCAGGCTTACATGGTCTTTTGCTTCAGTCCACCAAACCTTACCTCCCTAGGCCCCGAATCAAACAACAATAGAACAATAGTCATGCTTACTATTCAGCCTTGCTTCCGGTACTCGTCTTGTGTTCAACCTACTTCTCTTACCTATTCACCACCTGCTAAAATAAAAATTGTAAACTTGTTTTTAAACTTGCTTTGCCCTCTCTGTCTATACTAACTTTGCCCTCTTTTTGGGTTTTATTTCATTTTGTATTATTATTTTTATATATATTTTTTTTAGTCATTATCGGACAATGATCTTGTCCTTGGGCCTTGAGTTTGGTTGCTGTTTCTGATGCAGTCAGCAGTCCCCAGGGGGTTGGGGCTCCGTCGCTGTGCCAGACGGGGTGGTCGTGGGGATGTGAACCAGAGCATATGGGAGAAGCAGCAGGAGTGCAGACTGTAATGTAGTGGCATGCACATTGCACAGCATTAAAAATGTGCACAGGCAGCCCTGGGAATAAAGGCCACTAGCTAGGCAGTAGAAAGGGATGGAAAGCTTTATCCCTTTGTTTCAAGGACAGAGAGGACACTGAATTTGTGCACAAAGAGTCTACACTATCTGTACAAATATCTAATATGTGGGCACAAATAATATGTGGGCACAAATACTGTAATATGTAGCGCCAGTTTGGACCACTTTATCTACTGTGATCTACCTATGGTGAAACACTGTCTACCTATATACAGTGTGTATGGTTGAAATGACAATAAAACCCACTTACATATAAATTGACATTTTTGCATTTAGCAGATGCTTTTATCCAAAGCAACCTACATTTATCAAGTGTACTGGGCTGGGCTTGGTTGTCAAGACCAATTCTTAGTGACTACAATTGAACTGCCTTGGGATAATTGCAATTGTTAAAAAAAGTGAATTCTTGCTGTGTTTTTTAGTTGGGTTGAATTCTGTGATGTTGTGCAGTGTTGAGTGACATGTGACTGCTATGGTCGTCCATGTGCTCCTTTGTTTGGACCTGTGGAAGGACTACCTGCCTGGTAGAACACCGCAGGTGTGAAGTCATTAAAGCATACTTTCCTGATGAGTTAATTATTACTCATTTGGCACAGTGTGTGTGAGAGGATGGCTGGCGTGTGTGTGTTTTTGTGTGTGTGCGTGTGGGAGAGGATGGGTGGCATGTGTATGTGTGTGAGAGAGAGAATGGGTGATGTGATGTGTGTGTGCGTGTGTTTGTATGTGTGTGGGAGAGAGAGAGGATGGGTGGTGCGTGTGTGTGTGTAAGTGAGAGAGAGAGGATGGGTGGTGTGTGTGTATGCTTGCTTGCATTTGTTCATTCATTCAAGTTTGTGTGTGTGTGCCTGTCTGTGTGTGCTTGGTAGTATTTGTTCAATCATTAGGACGTGACTGTAAGTGAACATGTTTATGTGTGTGCATGCCTGTGAGTGTGTATGTGTGTGAGTGCATGTGTGTGTTTGTAAAGTAATGGGAAAGGTAAACCAGCTGGCGGCTGCTGTAGGTGCTGTAGCTGTGGAGTGTGTGAGTGAGGGCTGTGTGCCCACTGGTTCGCTAGGCTCTGTCCCACACTGGGAGCGCGTCTGGGACACTCACGGGCCTCAGCCTCAGGGCTGCCCGGGTTGCCATGGGCTCAAGCCCACATGTTAGAGTTTCATTTCACTGGAAGCTCAGTGGAAAAACACCACTTCTAGATCTTTCTCACCTTCTGTGCACTTTTCTGGTGTTATTTCCACACACACACACATATACACTCCCACTGTCTCCTTCTCTCTTTCTCTCTCTCTCTTTCTCTCTCTCTATCCTTTCATCTCCCTTTCTATCCTTCTTCTCCATTTCATCTCTTTTGCAGTCTCACTTCCACTTGCTTTTTCTGTCACTTGCTTCTCAATTTCTCAATGCAATGCACCACCACCCTCCACACACACACACACACACACACACACACACACACACACACACACTGCTGTCCCTCTCCACCCCCCCCCCCCCCCCCCCCACCCGTTGCCATATCTCATGAACCAGAGGCACCACCTGTTGCGTCTTTTACCCAGCGTGAGGCTTCTCTCTCAAGCACTTCATTCACTCCTTCCAAGAGGCCGGCGCGGTTCTTCGAAACCCATTTTTACTGATCTCAGATCCCTCTGTGTGGAGGTTGAGGGGCTGGGGTGGGGTTTGGTGGGGTGGGGGAAGAGCCCACCATGTGTTACCCGCTGGAGTGGGGGTGGGGGCAGGGGCAGGGGTTTACGAACAGAGCCCCCACACATACCAGAAATGGCGCTCACGTGTGAGCTTGCAGAGGAACTTCCAAATTTGGGCAAACGGTAGAAAGTATGCAAAATGCTTGCAGGCCATAACAAGACAGAATTTGGTGAAATGTGTTATGGGTGAAGTCACTATGTTCTTTAAGTTCTATGTTAGTGATTTTGTCTGTACACAGAACAGTTTGAGATACAGTATCACCCACACCGAGACCCTGTTTGAATTATGACCAGCAAATCAGCCTTGTCTACATGCAAGGGGCCCTGGCTTGTCTGAGGCAAAGCCATATTTCTGCAGTTGTGTGGCAGAGCGCATGAAATGCGATCAGGTGGTCAGCCCCGGTCACCTGAATAAGTGGCAACAAGCTGTTCAGGCTCGTCACGGACACCCGCTGCACCGTGAATTGTGGGACGTGTCAACACCATCGCCATGAAGACTTCAAGCACTCACAAGGATCATTACATCCATTCGTTTCTGCTCATGATTAAACATAACCTTAATAACCTTCATTTCCCTCTAAACAGATCAGAGCATCAATCTAGCTATACACTAGGGTAGAGGCATGTAGGCCATAGCAAGATAGGAGGTCACCGAGCTGTGGACTTTGGCTCTTTTTCATGGCTAAAACTATTGACGTGAAGTACATATTTAAAAGTCTGTCTTCTTAGAAAAGGAGGGCACAGATAATATAGGATTCCTTCTATCAACGAACACGCAAAAAACACACAATGTGAACAGCAGGAGGTCAGGCAATAGGCCTACACCAGTGTGCATAAAGCTAAACATGTCATACACATCATATATTTGACTATGTATCAGTTCTATAGGGTTCCTTTTGTGCAGATTTAATTTTAGCATTGTAAGCTTATTTAAATTTGGAGATGACCATGATCAAGTTCTCTTTCGTTTCGAAGCCGAAACGTATGAGTGGATGATGCCTATCATCTCCTGCTTTTCTGAAGTCATTTTAAACCAACCCTTTGAAAAAAGGGCAGTAAGCGCACTGACGCGCGCAGGCAACTACTTAGACAGCCCTGCGTGACGTCAGAAAGTCTATATATTGACTGCGCTTACGCTTCAGGTCCTCTTTGCCTCTTTCACCTCGCCTACTGCGTGTGTTCTGAGTCGTCTGTTCGTTTGCTCTTGCAAATATTTCTAAAACCCAACGGCTTTTTGAAAGCCCACCACAAAAGCTTTTTTCAAAGCTCTCCGAGGGATTCCGTCTTGCTCAAAGTGCTCATGCCGGTCCCTGACTTCTGGTACCCCGAGACGCAAGATGGCTACTCTTCTGTGCACCGATTGTGACCGTCCGATGGCGATCTCCGACCGCCATGCTATCTGTTTTATCTGCATGGGGAGTGAGCATGCTATGCTCGCCTTTTCGCGACCAGATCTTTGCTCGGCTTGCGAACGCCTCTCCCCTACGGCTATCGCCAACAGAGCGGCATTCATCGTGGGTTCCACTGGTGTTACAGGGGCGGGCTCTTCCCCCGCTGGCACTAGTGCTCTCGTTACCCGCCAGTCTATCGATGTTTCCCCGGCGTCCCCGCACCCGGTTGGGCTTATCGATCGGTCTTCAGTGGCTACTCGGCCGTCGGTTAGCTTCTCAGCGGCTAGCTTGCTACCAGCTAGCCAGCTAACCGCGGCCCACCAGGCTAGCCCTGCTAGCTCCATCGGCGCTGCCTTTGCCCGCACGGCTACCACGCCGCCTCAGGGCGACGACGATGACGAACCAGTTATCGAGGCCGTGGATGAAGAGGAGTTGTCCTCCTTCCTCTCCGCTCAAGGCGCCACTGTCGAAGATATGCCACCGGTTGTGAAGACCCACGCCGCCCAGTTAGCTTCTGAGCTAGCTTCGTTGGCTACACAGGCGGCTAGCAGGCTAGGCCTGCCTCCGCCTCAGCGCTATCCGGAAGGGCGTTTCGACCCCTTTTCCGGCGCGCTTCCCTCTCCGGACGCTCTCTCTCTCCCTGCTCACCCCACGGTTGTGGCTGACGCGCAGGGCTCCTGGGAGGCTCCCTACGCCGCCATTGCCCCTATCCAGGGACACGCGGCGTTCTATGCGATGGACAGTGCGGGCGCCATTGGCCTCTTACAGCTTCCTCACGTTGAAGATGCGGTCGCTGGCTGTTTAGCACCAGCCTCTGCCACCACCTGGACATCGCCTCCCGAGCTCCCCTCCAAGCCGTGTCAACGCACGGAGAAGCTCGCCTCCAAGGCCTTCATCTGTACAGGCCAGGCGATAAGGGCGATGAATACCGCCTTTCTTCTCTCCTCCTTGGCTGAGGAACTGGTGGCAGATCTGACTGCGCAGCACTCGGACCTAACCATCAGCTGCGCAGAATCACCGCTCTCACTTCGCTGGCTATCCGGGCGGCCATTAAAGCCGACGGGCGCTCCCTTGGCTCATTGATCGTCCTTGACAGGCATCTCTGGCTGAACCTCTCCTCTATGCCAGAGAAGGAGAAGAAGCATCTCCTGAATGCTCCCATCTCCGCCGATGCTCTGTTTGGCCAGGCGCTGGAACTACAGCGCAACCGCTTAGAGAAGACGAAGTCGGCGGCTCAGGCCCTGCAACCCGTGCTTCCTAAGCGTGCTCCATCTCACTCGACCGCTCCCGCTGCTCCTCAGACGCGTGCTCGCACGCCTCAACGGACGCAACAGATAAATAAGACAAATAAGACAAATAAGAAGGCGAATGCGCCCAAAGCCGCGCCACAGCCGGCTACTGGGTCGCAACCCACTTGGCAGCGCTCCCGCTCACGCGGGCGCCCAGCTCCCGCCAACCGTCCGGCTAGCCGGGAGCGGCGTAAGAGGCCACAGCGATCCTGATGCGATCGCATGTGCGCGGCAGAGCATGTCATGCGATCGCCATCCATGACTGCTACGCCTCTGTGTGCTCGGGTCCTCGCTCTGCAGTCCCCAGCTCGGATCGTTCCCCCCCGCTTCGGCGGTCCTCTCTGATCTCACCCCCTTACGGGGCGCTGAGTTTGCCTTGTTCACAAGCACTCCGCACACACGCTACCGCCCCTCTGGGGCAATATTTCACAATGAGCCCTGGCCCAGGCCGGAGGACGCTCTCTGTTCTGTCAGCGCTGTCGCGCACTGGGGCGCCGGTGCGGTCTCCGGCGCGCGTTCAGCTGACACACGCCCCGCGCTTTGCGCCCCGCGTCTTGACACGCCTAGACAGCGCCCAGGTGGCACCGAGGCCTCTGTTTGTGCCACGATCTCCGCGTCCTCTGTCCCCTTCGCCTCCGAGCAGTGGGCATGCGACGCTTCGGAGTCGTTCACGGTCGAGAAGTCCTCCCCGTCCTCTCTCGCCACTTCTATCGGTCGATTCATCGCCCAGATACACGCAGAACTGTCTGCTCAGTCTGACACGTCTGCCCTTGGCCACACGGGTAGCTTCTCCCCCCTCTTCGAGGTCGTCGCCAACACGCACTCCAAGTCGGCTGCCCCACGGGGCGTCGCAGGTGCAGTGCGCGGCTCATCGACCACCAACGTCGCTGACGTGCGCTCCAGGTCGGCCGCCCTACGGGGTGTCGCAGGTGAAGCGCGCAGTTCACCGCCATCGGATTTCGCTGACGTGCGCGCTGAGTCGGCCGCCCCACCGGGCGTCGCGAGTAATGCGCACGGCCTTTCAGTCACGCGTGAGGGCCCAGCGGTCTCACACACGGCTAACTGGCCCCCAGCCCCCGCACTCCGTCGGGTCTCTGGTCTGTCAGTCGGACGCTCTTCAGCTTCGCGGACAGCCTCAATCTTTGACCTCGGCCCCCCTAGTGCCACTCGGAGGCAGCATAGCACTTCGTTTGTCCTTGCTGCCTCCTCATGCCGCCGCTCTGCTCCGGCAGAATTGGGCGATGTGCACAACATCACGTTGGGTCCTGTCAACAGTGTTGAAGGGCTATCAACTGCAGTTCAGGTGGCCACCCCCGCCCTACCCAGGTGTCATGGAGTCAGTGGTGCCCCCCTCCAGGGCCCCTGCTCTCAGACAAGAGCTTTGCGATCTCCTGAGAGGGCGCTATTCAGCGCGTAGATCCGACGCTGGCACGCGCAGGTCGCTACAGTATGTACTTCCTGGTGCCCAAGAAGTCGGGCGCTTTTCGCCCTATTCTAGACCTCAGAGCGCTCAATGCTTCGCTCAAACCTCTCACCTTTCGCATGCTCACGGGGCGCATGGTGGCGGAGTCAGTCCGCCAGGGGGACTACATGGTCACCATAGACCTTCAGGATGCCTATTTTCACATAGGCATAGTCCCAAGGCACAGGCGTTTTCTACACTTCGCCTTCGAGGGCAGGGCATACGAGTACGCAGCCCTCCCCTTCGGTCTATCTCTAGCACCTCGGTGCTTCACCAAATGCGTGGAGGTGGCGATCGCTCCGCTACGCGCTCAGGGGATCAGACTCCTCAATTACTTGGACGACTGGATGCTGCTGGCAGATTCCAGACAGCTCCTAACGTCACAGACTCACAGGGTCTTGCGTCACCTGCACAGTCTGGGTTTCTTAGTGAACCTAAGCAAGTGCATGCTCTCTCCCTCCCAGGAGGTCGAGTTCTTGGGCGTGAGGCTGAACTCACGCTCAATGAGAGCGACGCTCACACCGAAGAGGCTTCAGGACGTCAGGGCGTGTCTACGCCACTTCAGACTAGGTGCCTGCGTTTCGGCCAGGCTGTGTCTCAGACTGACAGGCGGCGCTGTCCCACTCGGCCTCTTACACTTACGCCCGCTGCAGCTCGCCTTAGCGGAGCTAGGTGTATCCTCCAGGTCGAACCCCGCCCGTCGGATCTTAGTGCCCAGACGCATGTGGCTAGCCCTCGCGCATTGGCGCAGGCCGTCCTCCTTCACCGGAGGCGGCGCCTTGGGCGCTATAGCCAGACGCATGACGGTGACCACTGATGCGTCCAAGACCGGTTGGGGCGCCGTTTGCTGCGGTCGCCCCGCCAGGGGGACATGGGGCACAGCCTGCAGGAGATTACACATCAATGTGTTAGAACTCCTTGCTGTCTTCTGCGCTCTGAAGGAGTTTCTCCCTCTTCTCAAAGGAGAACACGTTCTTGTGCGTACAGACAACACCACTGTTGTGGCATATATCAATCGCCTGGGCGGCACGCGCTCTCCGGACCTGTTTCGCCTGGCGTACAAGCTGCTCACCTGGGTCTCCCGCCACTTCCTGTTGGTCAGGGCGGCGCACTTGCCAGGTGTTCGCAACACAGGCGTGGACCTCCTCTCCAGGGGTGTTCCGCGTGCAACCGACTGGCGCCTCTGCCCAGCCGTGGTGCACAGCCTCTGGTCCCGCTTCGGGCGGGCACGAGTCGATCTTTTCGCCTCGAGAGAGAACGCTCATTGCCCAGCGTGGTTTTCGCTGGAACGAGATGCGCCGCTAGGGTCAGACGCGCTGGCACACCCGTGGCCGCGCGGTCTGCTCTACGCTTTTCCCCCCCTTCCTCTGATGCGTCAGCCGTGGACTCTCCCTCTGAGGAGAGACCTCCTATCGCAGGCTCACGGGTCGCTGTGGCACCCCAAGCCGGAAGCATGGAGACTGACGGCTTGGCCCCTGAACGGGCACGTCTCCTAGAGAGCGGCCTGTCAGACGCAGTGATAGAGACCGTCCAGGCTGCTAGAGCTACGTCCACTAGGTCGTTATATACACTGAAGTGGCGTGTTTTCAGCACGTGGTGCAGAGACAGAGGCTGTGATCCTCTAGTCTGCCCTATTGGCGAGGTGCTTGCTTTTCTGCAACACCTGTTTGATCAGGGTCGTACACCCTCTACTTTGAAGGTGTACCTCGCAGCTATCTCAGCATGCCATGTTGGCTATGCTGGCGTTTCCCCAGGCGCTCACCCCCTTGCGTCGCGCTTCATGAAGGGCGTCAGGCGGCTCCGCCCCTCTTCCTCCCCTTCGGTCCCTACTTGGGACCTGGCCACTGTCCTACGCGGACTGGCCCTTACGCCCTTTGACCCTCTGTCGAGTGCCAGTCTAAAGATGCTTTCCCTTAAGACTGCGCTTCTGCTCGC
>JAGFZM010002941.1:0-13046 GCA_017657215.1 Limnothrissa miodon
GGATGGAGTCCTCACCCCTGCCTGCGCTCTCATGCTGCGATTGGCTGGCGTTGGCTGGTGTGCTTTTGTGTGGGTTGGGCGGTGCTGAAACAGAGCACAGTGATACAGTTGGTGCTGCAGGAAAGCAGTCTGGTGCCTGCAGCACTCCTCCTCTTGTGTTGTTGTTCATGTGTTGTTGCATGTACGTTTATAGTATAGAGATGATAAACACATTAGCACACATTAGTGGTCCAACTTCCTGCGTTTCATTCATCTTCATTCCATTCATTTATCTCTCGCATCCTTCTTAGCGTTTCCCTCTCTATTAAACTGGCTGCCATTCACCACTTTGGTCAGGTGTTAACATTTTTTTTTGCCCATCTCTTGCACTAAAAAGAACCAGAAACTGTGCATGTGTGTGTGTGTGTGTGTGCACGTGGATGTAAATCATGTAACCTTTTTTTTGATAGATACATTGAATCCATATATAAAAACTAAGTTTAAGTGAGTTAAAATATAACTACTAGAATAATACCTGGACATAAGCCATTATTCAACTTATTAAAATTAACTTGTGATACACTGCTGTCAACCTAATGTTAGGTAATTACTTCATGTATTCATAATTGATGATTTGTATAATCTCAGTCAAACTGTAAAAACACGAAGCGAGATTAGTTGTAATGGGTTGTGCCCTAGATAGGTTTATAGAGCGTATTAGCCAAAGAAGTTGGTTGGGTTAAAAACATGGCCCTAGATGTTGTCCGACAGAACAAGGTATATCCAGTGCCTTTATTTCAGTTAATTGTAGGAGAGTTAAGCTGGAATTGTGTTCTAAAATATTATTGAAATATTGTGTTCTCAATATCACTATCATTTGCTGCATAAAGTTGGGTGTATATGTGCATCCTCTGAGTCTGTTAGCAGATTCGCACCTGTGTGTGTGTGTGTGTGTGTGTGTGTGTGGTTGAGAGTGTGTGGGTGGGTTTAGCTAGTGGGTTGGTGTACAGTATGTGGGTCTCTCACCTATCATTGAGAGTGTAAGTCTCACCTCAGGTTGGCGTATGCGTGCTCTGTGTGTGTGTGTGTGTGTGTGTGTGTGTGTGTGTGTGTGTGTGTGTGTGAGCGTCTCACCTTTTGGTGTCAGCTTCAGACAAGGGAATTCAGATTGCAGTGAAATCCAGCCGAGTTGCACCGGGCTGCTGGAAAAGCTTGCCTTCCAGACACCTCATGTCCGAGCCATGCTGCCTGCCTCTCCAAGTCCTCCCAGACCTGCCTTGGCGCAGTTTAATGTTTCATTTCTCCTGGATGCAGTGGCGGAGAGAAATACGCTTCAGGACAGGAGCCTGCAGACAAAAACTACCCCAAATTAGATTCCCTTCTCCGGGTGAAGGCTGTGACATGGCGGGGTTGGGAATTATTTGCTTGAGGTTGTAGGGAATAAAAGTTTATGATGTAATTGAATGAAATCAGGAGACCAGGGCTGGTTCAATAATTTACAAGCCCATTTCACCCTTTTTCACAATAGGTGATTGAAACCTATATATTAACTGCTCCATGGTTTATGAATCCCTTTCCTTGTGGCAGTTCATATTTATTTTACTAATTTTTTGACAGCCATCGTTGCTTTTTTTTTGTTACATAGTTTTGTTTTCTTGCTTCTCAATGATTGTACCTACAGTAGTGTAATCAGATTGTAAATTCTCTCAGGCTGAAGAAAAGCAGCAGTTGCATCAAATAGACATAGTCAGTCTGTCTCCCTTATATTTGATAGGCCTGTTGTAACATTTATGTCTATTCTATTTTCAGGCAGCAGACATTGCAAACAGATTCATAAGTCTAATGTTTTTATTATAAAAAAGCTAAAAAAATATTCACTAAGGCTGGAATTCTCCGCATTCTGCCGCATTCTGCCATAGGCTCAAATCAGTCACTTACGCGCCATAAGGCCAGTTGTGTGTTCTAGGCGGAGCAACCCTGAAACCCGGGGCGTTCCTCATGGAAAGTTTCCTTACTCGTATTCTCCTCCTGACTGAAGTCTTTTCACTGTTAACGCACCTAGGAATTTAAAGTCATGGTTTGCACTTTCTGTTGACTACAACGGCATATTCATGGTTAATCCGAAAATCCTTGTTCCATGTTTTCCTGATAGCCACAATCCACGACATTGGCACTGAGACTGCCCTCTATTTTGGGTTAATACTGCCCCTTTCGTAAACCCGCCTCGATTTGGACTTTACGCGCTGTGGGAAGGGCAGGTGTCGAAAGAGGAGAATGCGCGCAGTACAAAGGCGCGTAAATGAAATTGTGTCAAAACAGACTTGCGCGCTTATCTGAGAATTCCGCACTATGGGAAGAATGCTGCTTTGTTACTGCATAAATGTTAAAGCAGGGCTAAGCAACGTTCTGTTTTTTTCTCTCACAAGCTCCCTCTATAGACCATTGTATTGCATTGTATTGCACTGCATTCTATTGGAGGCGGACCGCTGCTGTTGAACATTGCAAATGCTGCATATTAATACTGTTGTAGCCCAACCTTGTAGTATTGTTGTGTATCTAACCTTGTAACGTTGTGTGTGTTGTGCAGGAGGATCTGGTGGTCAATCACATGGCAGCAAAGATTGTAGAGAATGTGTGCAGCACCGTGTCCCACTATGCCCAAGGCTTCATCACACCTGAGATTGGCCCCGCCCTCTGGTACCTCTTCACCCACTCCACAGTGGATGCCGTGAGGGTCAGCGCCGTGTCTGTAAGTCTTGTATTTCTCTTTACTCTTGAAGTGGCTCGTACACTAACTAAATTATTTTAATTTAAATAAATTTACATAGGCCCTAAATTCTGTTCATACATATTTTGTCTTTTTTTTTTCTTCTTCAATCATTATGTCCCTTTTAATCTATTCACTGCTGTTTGCCTTTGTCTTTTGTAAAGCACATTGAACTGTGTCCTCTGTGTATGAAATGCGCTGTATAAATAAACTTACCTTGCCTGGTACTTTATGTGTATGGGAGAAATAAGCAGTCTATTTCGGATATTCTATTGCTTGTTTATCAATTAAACATTCACTAGGATGTAAACAAACTGGGTAAAAATAGCACATGAGAATATTTCTACAGTAAATCGTGGTTTGAATACAGTACGTTCAGGATCAGGACAGCAGTATTTTGTGCTATACTCACACATCTCTCTATATCTCACACATATCTAGACTTTTGGCAGATTTGCTAATGGTGTGTGTGTGTGCGTGTGTGTGTGTGTGCGTGTGTCTGCGTGTGAGAGTGTGTGTGTGTGTGTGTGTGTGTGTGTGTGTGTGTGTTTGTGTTTGTGTCTGTGTGTGCGTGTGTGTATGTGTGTGTGTGTGTCTGACCTCCTGCCTCCTACCTTTCTTCCAGGCCCTGTGCAAAATCACCCGTCACTCACCTGCTGCCTTCCAGAACGTGATTGATAAAGTGGGCCTGCCAGCTCTCCTTGGCTGCCTGGGCTCCGGGGTCAGTCGAGTGCAGCAGCTCATGCTCACCATGCTGGCAGCCATCTTGGCGTCTGGAGTCCACTCTCAACGCCTGCTGCAGGACAAGGTGAGAAACACCACGTCTGTCTAATTCAAGACAACGTTATTGACATGCAGGTGAATACTTTACTTTACTTTCACTCACCCCAAAAACTTGGTTGAAACTTTGGGCGTAATAGTCAATGCTGCAATGCTGAGTGATGAGTGGATAATGGATGCTGAGACAAACAGATCAATATCATTCACTGGTGTCGTTATTATTGAGTAACATTTATGTAATCTGTATTGTAATGCATGTCAAGAGACATATCCATACTTGTCAACATGTGTGTGAATGAAGGGTGTGTGAATTAATCAGTTTGAACGTCCAGTGAAACACTGTTTCCCTCTTACTGGAGTTCTGCTTCTCTTGTTGTCTAAAGGGGTAATCATTTGGAAAATGGGCGCTCGGAATTGTTTTAAAAGGTACTCTGTGCTCCTGTCAAGACTCTGAGATTACCATTGGTAATTTTCTTTGACCTGAATTCATTTACATGCAAATTTACGGTTTTAATCAGAAAAACAAGCTTTCGATGCATGAAACTTATGAGCCTTCAATTTTGCACCAATAATATGAGAAATAGTATATTTTTACTTCTTAATTCCCCTGGCTTAGAGGGGTCCTGCGCACCACGTGTTTATTCATGCATTGTCTGGCATAGAATTTAAATTTCAATGAATCACCAGGCAACTTGACTAATTGGGTGAGGAAGTGCAGCAATCTCGCCATGCAGCTTGGAATACTGTTGATGTAATTACGGTTCAGCCAGGAAGTGTGTGCTTTTGAAATTAATTAAGTTTCACTCAACGGCGTATTTAATCGCAATGTTTCGCATGGTGCCTCTTTGACCAATTCTTACCCCTCCACGCAGATAGTGGAAGTTAATCAATCCCGTTAATTTGCTGCTCACCAAAATGCGCTGGAGCCCATTAGCTTATTAACCTCTGTTTCAAGTGAATAGCTGCTCCAGGACTTTCATTTCCCCCCTTTTGCCCCAGCCTATGCCACCACTGATAACACCTGTCACCACAGGCCTCGGCCCAGCCTAGTGTCCACTGGCCAGATTTGAAGCACTTCTAAGAGCTGAGTGGAAGCAGGCAAATGACAGTACCGTAAGCACTGGGGAACGACAAGAGGTGGGGAGGGGAAGAGGTTTGGCAAATGGATGGGTTGAAATAGACAATTGGAAGAAGTTAAGACAGAAACTGGTGTGTGTGTGTGTGTGTGTGTGTGTGTGTGTGTGTGTGTGTGCAGGAGTTTGTGCTGAAGATCGTTCGTTCCCTGGAGAGCCCCTCTCCAGTGATCCGGGCGAAGGCCTTCCTGGTCCTTCTGCAGGTTCTGATGAACAGCAGAGACAGTCTGCTGCTGTGCTGTAACTCCAGGTATGACTTTGCTAGAAGCCACAGAGCATGAAAGTGATTAAAGTAGATTGTTAGTTAGAAGCATCTGATGGACAGCTGCACCAAAAGAATATCCACCCATCTGCAAAAAAAAATGTGAAACTGCGTAAAACTGTGAAATTCAGGATGTGGTGTGACAAAAAATACAATAACATACTCTCCTTTATTTGTAAATTGTATAAAATCTTAACCCTTTATAGGTCAGCTCAACCGTTTGGTAGAGGTAACTTTAAATCAATATATCTGATAAAAATGTAACTCTTTTTACACCAAACTTTTTGGGCAATCTCTCCCACTTGTTTAAAGCATGTAATGCACAAAAAAGTCACTGAGCTTCACTGTTAAAGATATATTCATATTCATGCTAACATACTACAAATGTAGAAGATCATAACAATAAAAACACTGCTGCTAGAATCATCCTTGTTGAGCACAAAATAAATAATCCATGTCATGTTTCAGAAACACGTTGGTATTCATTTTAATCATTTTTTGAAAACACGCTCAACCAAACGGTAGAGATGTCTGTAAAGGGTAACGTTAGCCGCTAATGGTAATTGCTAAGATAATTAATAAATATATTGCTATTTTTACATCAAATCTGTCATATATGTTTATTTACAACAATAATATACAATAATTCACACATATACATTATAATTTCATGTTAAGTGTCTGCAGTATACAGTTTCATAATAGGCTAGAGTATTTGAGATGATTTACTACCCGTTTCAGACAGCTCAACCATTTGGTAGAGTTCTGTAAAAAGTATTTTCTGAATTACTGGAAAACAAAATGAGAGATCCATATCCCCCTCTGTATTTTTTCCCTAATTTGCTATGTCAACATAATGAAAAAAAATAATTTTGACTCTAGCTTTTTCCAGTGTTCAGTTTTTGCGATTTGAAATGTGCAAATCTGTGCATATTTAATTAGATTTAGCCTAATTAGCATATTGAAACATACAATTACAGAAAAGTTGTAATACATTTTTTTCTTATATTTATGTAAGTAATCAACTGGTAAAGTTTCATGAAGATATATGCAAGTTTTACTGAATTTAGATTCTAGAATTTAGATTCTGAATTTAGAATCTATGCTTTATGTTATGATTGTCCCTGTGAGGTAGAAAAAGCAAAAAAAAAAAAATTTTAAATAAAATTTTAGTAGTGTTACCAACAAAGGGTTAAAAGTATTTAAGCAGCCCTAAATTACTGCTGACACCTGGCACAGAATCCTTCTTCTGTGATCATCCTCACTGATCCGTGATTGCAAGGGAATTATAGGATAAGCATGCCGCTGCACTAGTCTAATCAAGCTCTTAAATCATGTTCTCCTAATGCGTTCATAATTTATTCTGCATTCCATTTAATCAGATTGTTCTAATTGGCCTAGATCCTGTGCTGGAATTATGCCTGAACCAGCTGCACTGACATTCCATACATCCAGATTTTTTTTCCTCCATGCGTCTTTCCTGTGTTTATCTTCTCATACCCCTCTACTCCTGTATTTCTCCTCTAGTATCCCTCCTCTGTGTCTCTCCATCTCTCCCCTCCCTCAGTTTCTTTGGCTGTTTTCTTCTCGTTCACATACACACACACACACACACACACACACACACACACACACACTCTTACAAGTGTTCCCAAGATGCACTCTGTCAGAGCTGACCCTCCGTTCCGACTCCCAGAGTGAGTGCGGGTGGCTTTGCTCTGCAGAAAACTCTTCCCTAATTAGCCTGACTGTGCCCGCGCAGGCCCCCTTCTGATCACGCGCCGCCGCCGCGCAGCACAAGTGTCAGGCCTCCAGCTTTATAGTCGCTCGCTTTCATTGGCCTCAGACATGGGGATAGGCTCTGGGAACCCAACCATAAAAAAAAGAAGAGAGAGATAGAGAGAGATAGCGAAAGAGAGTGGTGATGTTGAGTTGTCTGTCTGCTGGCTCCTTCCTGCTCCAACACTTTGTGTTGCTTTTGGCTTTGGGCAGCTCCACAGTGCTGTGTTATTCACCCATATAGATCCCTGTGACCTGTCTCATGTAGCGCTGCTCAACTTTGACAGATTGCCTTTGATAGTACAGGAACTATTTGAATCTATTTGACAGGAGTCATTAAAGCACAGGTTTCGTTTTTACACCCTTTTTTGGTGTTTGTTAATTGGCTTTTATCACGTTAAGTCGAATTTTGCATACAGGTGTGAAAAAAAAAAATAGTCCATGCAACTTTTTAGAAACCATACTTTGCAGCAGTGTTAATGTCAGTGTATTGAAGAAAAAATAATCAAACAAAAAATCTCAGGATAGAAGCATATGCCAAAATTTAAACCTTAACCATTGTACATCATCACAAATGAGGTTCATAAAAACAAGGTTTAATGTGTAAAAAATCAAACCTGTCCTTTTATTCTGTGAAGAGCGCATGAAATAATTACCTCGCTCATAACATTGTTATCTCTGGCTGCTGTGAAGAGAACAGAGTGGAGAGGGTGCATGAGGTTTGATAAGGGCAGAGTGCCCTGGCATTTGGCGCAGAGGGAAGTGAACCCAGAGGGACTTTTAGGAGGCGCATGAGTGACTGGAGCTGATCAGCGGAACTCTTAGGAAACAACGCTGCTCTTTGCGCCCCACCTCGCCGACCCCGCTGCCATGCATGTCGGGAGCGCCCGGAGATGAAATGTCAAGCTTGCCACCGCTATCAATCCAAGATTCCCTCCCCTTTCCTGGCTCTTGTGCAAAATTCTACCGGGATTCCAATTACTGTATAGTGAAGCGCGGAGCAGCTAGGGGCGTGTGCATGATGCAGGGGCGTAGAGGTAATTTATTGTGAAAGTCACAGTTCCTTGCGCTCGTTTCTATTCTTCCCCAGGTAATGTAGCGGCTAGCCATCCGTGGCAGGCTAATAAAGGCCTTCTTGATCCCGGCATGTTGAAATAAATGGGTTTTTTAATTCAGACGAATGTCCCTGGATTTTTTATAGCCCCCCCACCCCCACCCCCCAAACACACACACACACACACACACACACACACACACTTGTCCAGCTCTCACCTGCTGTTGTAATTGTGTGCAGAGCAGCAGACTCCTCACCCTGAGTGAAGGACAGCGAGAAGCAGGTGGGCAGAGAGGGGAGCTAGTTAGCAGCCGCCAGAGCTAGCGCACCGGCCAGTGAAAGAGACAGGAGGGAATATTGGGGTTGTCATGGGCTGAACTCCCCTCACTGAACCTGGCAGCTGGGGTGTCACTAGAGGAGCGCTTGGCACCTGCTGGGTTGAGGAGATTACTACTGCCAGCACGGATCTTGTTTGTCAGTCTGCATCAGTGGTGTGAGTGAGCCGCAGCACATCAGCCCCCGAGCCATGTCCCGCCGCATGTACTCCACTCACTGATCGCTATAGGTAATGACATGGGACTTCCAGCTAGATTGAGCTTAATTACCTGTTGGGAGACATGCCTTTATCTCCATATGCATGATTCGGCCCAGGTTTTGTAATGTGACAGAAAACAAAAATCTGTCTGTATAGGACAGGGGTGGGCAAACTTTTGGACTGGTGGGCCATAATGGGTTATAAAAATTGACAATGGACCTTTACTGGGTAGTAAAGCATGGATATGGAAGGCCTTTTGAAAAAAAAAAATGCACTTGTTAATAGTAAAAAAAAAAGACATTTCAGGAAAAATGCCAAATAAATAAGGTTTATTCATATTATTTAATATATAATTTAGACAGGTTTTGTGGGCCGGATTGAAAGCCCCCCGGGTCGTGCAGTAGTTTGCCTATGCCTAGTATAGGATCATGTTGACAGTGTATAATTTAGGACAGGGCAGCCTGCTGAGAGGAAGTTATATAAGTAATATATATAATATTATAGGATAATGACTAGTTTCGAGATGCCTTGCCCCGTGCTGCGGCCATCTTAAATGCTGTCTGTTTAAGCCTAGCTGCTTAGACATCCTGCCACACACACGCACACACACACATACACACACACACCTTCAATTTCAGGCGCTGCACCACCAAAGAACACTTTCCCTTCACTGGCTCCTTCAATTACAAATTGCAGCTACTACTTCAAAGTAGTTTGGTTAAGTAGAGTAAGAGTAACTGCATGGCCTGTGGAAATGAGACTGATGTCTGGAAATGAAAAGGGGAATGTTCACTTCCATTATTTATGATTGAAGCAGGAGGCAATCATACATTTTATTTCTGGTTTCTGAATCTCCTTACTATTTACTTAAGTTGTTCAGTGTTGAAGGGTGTTTAAGTGAACACAGTAAATCTGCATCTTCTGTTTGCTGCTCCTGTCTTGATCTGGAAAGTTTAACATACAATTACCACTTGTAACGTACAATTACCCCCCCCCCTCCCTCCGAGATTGATTAATCTTTAACCCCATTCTCGTCTATTCCCCTGCCTCTTCGTGTAGTTAGCTTGGGTAGGTTAGTTGAGGTTGGCATTCCAGCGGAGGGAGTCTGCTGGCGTTCTAGAGCTGCCAGGTTGCCTGGTGATTCACTGCTGCTTTGCCGTGGGAGCCCAGAGTGGAGGCTACTCTCAGCCTAATTAACTAGTCTGTAAATACGACTACAGACGCAACACATCAAGCTAAAGTCACTGGAGTCTGCCAGTCCTGGCCGTGCCTCTCCTCTGCACATTGCAGAGTTATTCTCTCACACCTCTCTTTGGGCTGCTCATGTTTTGGAAATGCAGTGGATATTCTCACAGCCCACTGCTTGTATTACCCTCCTCTCCTCCTATGAAGTAAACCTTTACTTACACACCATCTCCCCTCAACCTAGCTTACCTCACACGTCTCCTCTGCTAACATGTCTGTCATCTTTTTCACACACACACATAAACACACACCATAAACACACACCATCTGTCCTCTGCCTAACCTCACACCTCACCTCTGATAACATTTTGGTCATCTTTTTCACACACACACACACGCTCAACACACACACACACACACGCTCAACACACACATACTTCCCCACTGTCGTTGCAGTCCTCTCAACACCTATACCACTAGTGCTCTATCCTCGGGCCTTTCTCATTTTGTCTTTGCTTTCTTACTTCACCTCACCTCACCTCACTGCACCCACTTCATCCATTACACGCACACACTCAGTTAAACGGGTTTCTTAAAGCAGCACCAAACACTTTTTAAATCTTAAAATAATGATTTCAAAATCGTTTCAGTGGTCCATCAACAAGGTGAACGATACTTGCTGCTTTTGCTCTGCGGCCCTCTATCAGCTTTAATGGCACTGAACAAGTCTCAATCAGGTCTGTGGTTCAAGTAAAACTACAATTGACTTGCCTTATTGCAAGCTTCCGTTCCAATCTGTAGAGAGGGCGATTTTGGAAAACTCATTGGTGCTGCTTTAATTCCAGTTAAGAGTTCAAGTGCTTTTAACAAATAGTAAATAGTTTTCACCAAGCAGTCAGTTTTCCCCACACGTGTTGTTTCATGTTGTTAGTTGTACTTCAGGTGTAAAAGTTTTGTGTGCATCATTTAGTGCTTTCGCATTTATCAATAAAATTACAGCGATATTAACCTCAACTGACAAAAACATGTTGTTTATTTAGACATTTGCTAATGTTTTCATATTTTTTATTTTCATATTTTCTTTATTGTGTTTGCATGTATCCAGTGAAATACAGAAAAAAATTCCACTTTGGAAAGTATCCGTTTAAGTTGGTTAAACCTCAGTTTCGGTGTAAATGAAATATATATATACGTACAATATAACAATATCTGCTTGTAAGTATCTGGATGTAACAGGGACTAGGGAGACTTTTACTCTTTTTTACTTTTTCTTGCTTCATTAATATGTACTTGAGCAGTTACATTTCCATGCCTTGCTTTTAGATTGTGCAAGATTGCTTGTCAGCTTTTTTCCTTCCAATTTGTGGTGCGACCCAGTCCCTCACCCCTTCCCCCTTCCCTGCAAATGATTTGTCTGTATGCTGCTTCTGATGCAATGCATATTTGGTTGCGCTGGCGTGCGCTGTGCTGGCGTTTCCCCTGTGTGAGGCAAGGTGAGTGATCTTGTCTGTGTGGCTGGGCCCCCGCAGGCTGGTGATGTACATCGAGAGAGACATCAGAAAGGCCACGCCAGGGAAGGAGCAGCAAAGCGGCAATGAATACCTGTCAAAATGCCTGGGCCTGTTCATCCGTCACATCACACTGGAGCTGCCAACCATCCTGGGTAAATCAATCACATTACACCAGCCAGAGAGGGAGAGGGAGAGAGCAACCCAGAGAGAGTAGAGGAGAGGTAGTGTGGATACGAGAGAAACAGAGTGGGTGGTGGTGGTGGTGGTGGTGGTGAGGGTGTTTAGTTAGGGTGGGGGTGCTGTGTTGATGAGGAAAAAGGCATCAGACACGTAAGCAGTCAGAACCCCCCCACCACTCCCCTACCCCGTCTTTAATTACCTCCCTGATTGCATTGCAGAATGAGAGCAGTCAAAATATCGACCCTGCCCACTCCCCAGCCCCCGATGTTTCCTCCCTGGGTGGAAATCAGTGTTGCTATAATAGTGCTACTGCTGCTAATCCAGTTTACACCAGTTCCGTTTCACCTGGGATTTGCACAATGAAGCACAGTACTGTAAACTGTGCTGTGAGATAGCTGGTGTGTGTGTGTGTGTGTGTGTGTCTGGGAGGGGGGCACACCTGTCTATTTCACCTGTGAGAGATAAGGCTGTCCGCCCACACACTACACTCTGGAGCAAGGGGTTGGTTAGGGGCAGTGACACTGTGGTTGAGAACACTTTTTTTGTCTTTTTTTTAGTGAAAACACTCTTTTGTGTGTGTGTCTGTGTGTATGCATGTGTGCGTGTGTGTGTTTGTGCACCTGTGTGTGTGCGCCTGTGTGTGTGTTGTTACAGATGATATCCTGTTTGCGCTGGACAGTGTTGTGGGCCGTAAACACCCGTCATCCTCTCAGGCCCGGCAGCTGAAACAGAGCCTGCCTATGATGTCTGTGGTGCTGCATTTACTCACCTCGCAGGTGCGGGAGCAGACAACTTGACTTTGTCTACTAGTTTAATGAGAACTTTGTGTGTGTGTTGTGTGTGTTTGTGTGTGTGTTGTGGGTGCATGAGACAGTTTGCTCTTTGTGTACAAACTAGTATGTAGCGTGTGTCTACTGTATGTTTTGTGTGTGCAAAATTTGCTCTTTTTGCCTTGCATGTGTGTGTGTGTGTGTGTGTGTGTGTGTGCAGTGTGCGTGAGCCGAGAGGCCTGCATGTGCCTGTGGGTGCGTTTGAAGTTGGATGTTTATGTGTGGGTGGATACGTTTGGTCTAGCGGGGCCCCCCGCCACATCCCGCCTCCCCCTTCTCTCCCCCTCCTCTCCCCTCACCTCTGTGGCTGGTGGCTCTGCAGGTGCTGGGGCTGTGGGCATTCTGCTGCGCTCCGTGCGTATGTGGGTGGTCTGTTCCAAAGCCCCGTGCCCACCACCACCCAACCCAGCTCACCACACAGGGGCGAGAGGCTGTGGAGGGGGGTATACCTACCTCCCAGGTAGCAACTGCTTCTCACGAGACACACACACACACACACACAGCTCTCTCTCTCTCCCACTCCCAAGTTCTCACCGTCACATTTGGCTAACAAAAGACTGACTCAGAAAACCCCCTAAAAAAACTCTCTTTTGCCATTTTATACGTATGTCAGAATATAAAGCCATAATGTACAGGAGCGTGAGAGTCAAAGGCGAGCCGAAGAGCAGTGTTCCCCTTTCATTAGCCCTCCCAGTGATCTCCCACCCTGCCAACCTGTCGACAAGATTATTGTGGCTCCCCAGAATGGTGCTAAATTGGATTGGGGGCTGAAATGAGATGAGTGACGATCCTGCGTTGGCTTTGGCTCTCCGCAAGATGTTGGCTTGTGAGCTACAGCCCTGCCGTGATTAAATACAAGAGCCTTTTGCTGGCGCTGATTTTCCACGGGGACTTAAGACGGCCTGGCAGACTCTGCAAATTGAGCCATCAGGATTCTAATAGTCTGTCGCTCCGGAATCCTGAAGAGCCGTTTCTCTGTCCCTAGTCCCCTTTGAGTGTTTACGTTAGTGTGTATGTGTGTTTTTGATTGTGATATTGATTTGATTCAACC
>JAGFZM010002941.1:26888-35762 GCA_017657215.1 Limnothrissa miodon
GGGTGATGCATAGGTGCTGAAATTTCCACTTAAATGCCCATGAAATGTTACAGCAGCTAACCAGTGGTGAAGGTAAGTCTGTGCAGGTGTAGGCTAGCGCTTCTGGGAATCTTATTTTCCGTCTGTGGTGATTACATTATTGTCTCGGTCCTGGCACTGCATATTTATTTCACATCAGTAATCACGACGCTGCCGGTCGGAGTCATTTGTGTCCAACCTCTAACCCGTTGTTAGAGGCCGCCGCCTGCGTCTCTGGCTCGCCGTGTATAGAGCGGCAGCGGCGGGTGGGCCGGCGAGAGGGCCGAGCTCTGATGGCCTCCTGGATGTGTGTGTGTGTGTGTGTGATTTATTCATGCCTGCGCTGAAGGCAACACACTCATCTCCGACCCCTCCACCTCTCTCGCGCCCCGCCAGCGTAAACCACACGGAAAGGAGAACTAATGTCTGAGCTTGAAATTCCTTTGCAGTTCACGTGGGGGGTCTTCAGATGGAGAGAGAGAGAGAAGGGTAGAGATGGAGGAGAGGAGGGGTAGAAAAAAACGGGTCCCTAGAGTCATTGGTTGGGCTTCCAGCCTGTCAGGTTCTGTGCAGACCCCAACCCAACCCCCTAACACACACACACACATTCACTCACCCCTAGACACTCACCACCTCCTCTAAACTAGCTCTCCTGTTCCTGCTCATCCAGACCTTAATTAAAGCCGCCATCGATTTTTAGCTCTGCGTGTATATGTCTGTGTGTTCGTGTATGTGTGAATGTGTGCGTGTGTGTGTGTATGCGTGCACGTGTGCTTGTATGTTTGTTTTCCTCTGCCCCCCCCCCCCCCCCCCCTCCCAATTTGACTGAAGGAAATCACAGCTGTTGTGCTGGTAAGCTGTCATTCCACTGCTAATCCTGCTGAGCATAAATGTGATGGACGTGTTCATTAAACCCGATTGCTTCATCAGACGTCTGCTACTTCCATTCCACTCCTCTGGGGTCTCCTTCCTTGTTATGGGTCAGCAGCCCAGCAGACAAGAGATGTCTGCATATCCCTTTATTACTACTATCTACAGTTCCTAAAAAGTGTGTGTGTCTGTCTGTGTGTGTGTGTGTGTGTGTGTGTGTGTGTGTGTGTTCTACAGAACTGATGTCAGCTCCTAATAATTGTGTGTTTGTGTGTGTGTGTATCTGTCTGTGTGTGTGTGTGTTCTAATGAGCTGATGTCAGCTCCTAAAAGTGTGTGTGTGTGTGTGTGCCTGTGTGTGTCTGTCTGTGTGTGTGTATGTGTGCGTGTTCTACAGAACTGATGTCAGCTTCTAGTAATTGTGTGTGTGTGTTCTACAGAACTGATGTCAGCTCCTAATAATTGGGTGTGTGCGTGTGTGTGTGTGTGTGTGTGTGTGTGTGTGTGTGCTCTACAGACCTGATGTTTGTGCGCTCCTGTGAATTGATAGATATCGGTGTGCTCTTTTGCCTCCACATACAGTATAGTGCAGTAAGCACAGTGGCGGGCTATTGATGGGGATTAGACAGTGTCCATCCTCCTTCCCAGGGCGCCTCTGAGGATCCCTCGTTATTGCTGGAGGCATCTGGCTCAGCATCTCTGTCTCTATTTCAGGACCATCAGACCAATGTGCTGGGAGCCACCATGCAGAACGCGCTGGCTCTCCTCAATAATCTCATCGCCGACAAGGAGGTAGACCTTCAGCTTTTCTACGAGCAAGGTGAGAACCGTTCCCCCCGGTTCAACACACTTGGGTGTGAGTGTGCTGTTGTTGTACACACGGGGTGTATCTGTGTGTGTGTGTGTCTGGGTGTATCCATGTGTGTGTGTGTGTGTGTGTGTTGGTTTTTGTATGTGTTTTGTGTGTAAGAATCTGGACTGTCATAGGGGTTTGACTGATTATGTAGGGGCAGAACGGTGTGTGTGTGTGTGTGTGTGTGTGTGTGTGTTTAGACCCATCAGTGAGTGGCTATTCCAGCACATCTGATGCAGAGTCTCCATCCACCAGCTGCAGCTGCTTCTGCTTCATTCATCTGTGTGCTGTGCACTAAGCCCCCCACCACACACATGCGCACACACACACACACACACAGGCACACACACACATTTGCATACATACACATACACTCACAGACACACCCACACAAACACACATGCACATACACATACACTCACAGAGACACACACACATACATACACAAACTCACAGACACACACACACACACACTTACATATACCACCCCCTGTCTCTGTCTCTTCAACTCACTCTCCATCCTTCTCTAACTCAGTCTGTCACACGTTCCCCTCTCTCTCTTCCTCTCTCCAAATGTCCCAGCTGGCTTGTCTTCAAGACGGCCAGCTCTATTCACTGAATTATTGAAGAAGGGGCTCCTTTAGCCATGGCTGTGTTGACAGTTTCACTCTCTCCAGCAGCACTCTGTGGCTACAATGGGCAGTGGCTGCCTATGCAGCACGCTCACCCCACTAATACCACATGCTAAGGCAATTAACGCCATATGCTAGCTGATCACGGGCTCGGCATGCCAGGCTCTTCTCGCTAGCCAGGGGATGGGTCAGACACAAACACACATACACACACACACACATAAGGTCCACATTCCTCAAGGCCATCAGAAAGGCACGCTCTGGTCGTGACCCTAATGGACTGAGTGACTCAACTCCATGCCTCAATGCCTGGCCTAAAGTGTGTGTTCACTCAAGTCAAGCCAAGAGTGAAAACACACACACACACACACACACACACACACATCATTAAACAGCTCACTGTAGGACTCCGTAATGACAGCTGTCACTGTCTGTGCTAGCACTTGAAATGGGAAAGGTCTGCACCATAGGCGCCTATTATGGTGGAAGGGCTTTGCAGAGAACTGCATTATCAGACTCTCTGTCTTTCATCATGTATGGCACACTCTTCTGTCATAGATAGTCCATGTATAAGCAATACACTGTTGACATAATGGTTTTGACACACTATTCTCAGCGAAGTAATTATAACAATGTACAAGACTGATTAGACATGGAAGAGTTGTTAAAACGTGTTAGTTTGATTACAAAAGTATTTTTCTCAGACTCGTGAAGTGATTATTTTGCCACTCTGTGATCTCACTAGTGTAAGCTGTGGCAGCTGCTGAGCAGTCCTTGCATCACTTTGCCTCTTGTCTTAACAAACATTGCTTGCAGGCTTCACTGAAGGCTTTTTTACCTTGGGAGCGTCTGTGCCGTTTCAGTCCCTCTGATTGACTGTAGTATCGGTGCTAGAGTCGGAGGAGCTCGAGGAGTGGGCACATGGCACACTGCCGCTTCCCGTCTCACCCGTGCCCATGTTGGCAAGGCTGGCGCAGGGTGCCACGGGCAGCAGCGAGGCCACCAGGCAACACTCTGCTCCTTACAGTAGCTGCATGGGGTTGTTTACTCGCCCCTAGCGCAGCCACCCACCCGTCACGCGCAGCGCCAACACTGCACTGGCATCAACATCAACTCGGTCTCTCGCTCACACACACACACACACACACACACACACACAAACACAGTCTCCGTCTTCGCTCAGCACCTCTCATTATACATGGAGGTCATCTAGTGAGTGACTAGAGGAAGTCAGCATCATTACGGGCTGATTGGAAAGCCCTCCTCTTGGGAAACTGTTGACCCAGCACTAAATATAACCCTGACAATTAGCACTATCTCCCTCTCTCTCTCCAACTCTCTCCACCTCTCTCTCTCTTTCTCCCTCCCTCTATCTATCTGTCGCTTCGGCTGTGGATGGAGCGGCCTGCTATGCTCTCTCACCGACGGATGGAGGAAGGAGGGAGGAAAGAGAGGTGTTAAAAAAAAACATATAATTGGCTCTTTTAGGTGTGACTAGGCGAGTGTAGATGAGGAGACTGAGAGCGAGTGAGGCGAGAGAGAGAGAGAGAGAGGGAAAGAGAGAGAGAGAGAAAGAGAGGGATGGCAGAAGAAGGAGATGAGTTTTATAATTGGCGAGATTTTCCTGAGCTGGAGATAAGAGCCCCAGGGGAGAGGAGGAAGTGACATGGTGTTGAGAGCCCCCTCACCACCCTCTCTCTCATGCACACACTCTCCAACCCACTCCCTCTCTCTCTCACTCTCTCTCTCTCTCTCTCTCTCCTCCACTCCACTGTTTTTCATTCCTGCCGGTCGAACAGCACCTCTTGTCACCCCACCACCACCCTCCACACACACACACACACACACACTCCCCCATAACCCCCCCAATCATTGCCTTCCTCATCAGAAACAATGCCCTCTTTCACATCCCTTTGATAGCGTTAATGAAAATATACTCCATTCGCTGGATTCACGCTAAGCGTTAAGATATTTGGTGTTCCCTCCCTGTAGGCACTTGCTAGCTTCCCCCCCCCCCCTTTTTCTAACATATTACTGAAACCCAAAAAAAACACATTGCAGCCACCGAATTGCTGACTTGTTTTTCAGCCGCGCTGATGGAAGCCTCCCAAATCCTCGAGTGTTTATTTGCATGTATTACTTGAGGAGAAATAATGCCAAGAAACGGCACAGCAGCATCCAGATTGGAGCTGGAGCACACAAGAATGTGCTGTGTCTAGGAAAAATATCTTTCTTTCTTTCTTTTTTTTCTTATGTCAACAGTGCACTGAAATGCTGTAATACGCTGGTGTGTGCAGGTTTGTGCGGATGTACATGCGTGTGTGTGTGTGTGTGTGTGTGTGTGTGTGTGTGTGTGCGCGCGCCACACTGTGTCTCAGCATGCTTATTATTTTTCAGTGTAACTTAATTGGTAATGCTTTTCCCTGGTGGTGGAAGTGTTTTCCCTGCGCTCTGTGTTGAGCACTGTTGGGTGGTGTGTGTGTGTGTGTGTATTTGTATTTGTGTGTATGTGTGTGTGTGTGTGCGTGCGTAGTCTATTCTGCACTGTGCTGCACTGTGGTGCCGTGCTCCTTGCTAAGTGCTACTCTCTGGCCAGTAGTTCATCACCACATGATCCAATGCTCCACAACAACAGTGATGGCAGTTCTCAACCTGCAGGGTTATTGCTCAGTTAAGTCTTTGTCTCTGGTGTTTGTGGCACACGGCTGCATTTACTTGCTTTATTTTAGACATTGAAACATAAGATGATGAATTGATGTGTCAAACTGACAGTCTGAGACTTACTGCTCTTCAACTTGCTGCACGTTTGAATTGTTGCCGTGCAGTGCAGTGTCATTGTTTGGAACTGTCTGGCAGCTGTAAGGTGATAGACCCACTATGAACCATACAGCCTATGCTATGAACTCTATGAACTGCAGTAAGGCTCTTTGTTTTTTAAGATATTTTTTGGGTCTTTTTGCCAGTAATCGGATAGGACAGTGAAGAGAATGACAGGACATGAATGTGAGGGCGAGATGGGGTAGGATCGGGAAATGACGTCAGGTCAGACTCAAACCCGGGTCCCTGGATTTATGGCACGGTGCCTTAGCCAACTGAGCCCCTCACGGCACCCTCACAGATCCCCTATTAACACTGTGAACACACTGTAGCAGGGCTCCATGGCTTCCCGATTGGGCTTGTTGTCTGATGAGAGGGAGGAGCTGTGCTCCACTGGCGCCCCAGCAGGGGAGCAAAGGTGGCGGCCGGGGCGGAGCTGGCTGGGAGTAGAAGGGGCAGGCATGGAAATTAACGAGCTGTGTGTAAGCTGAGCAGCACAGGCTGAGCCAGTCCTGTTGTCTGCCCAAGGAGCAGTTTCACTTGGGGGCACATGGCCAGGCTTTCAGCCCCCCCCCCCCTCCACTCTGCACCCTCCACCACACCCAGGCCCACAGTTCAAGAGTCTCCCCTGATCACAGGTGAGCAGGGTCAAGCCACGAGCCACGCCGCACCCAGACAAGAGCCGCTCGCCTGCCCAGATGAGCCGATTATTCAATAAGCACTTAATATTTCAGCAGCAGGGACCCGGGCAGAAGAAAAGGCAAACATGGGAGGAGGTAGATGCAAGAGTGTCTGTGTGTGTGTGTGTGTGTGTGTGTGTGTGTGTGTGTGTGTGAGAGAGAGAGATATTAGATGTTATCTCCCAAGTAGTTGATAATTGGTTCAGGGAAGGGATAATGGCATCTGTGGTGTTATTGTGCTGCAGCGGTAGAGAAGATGACCAAGCATAATACAGAAAAAGTTTTTGTATGGAGCTCAATGCGTGGTCTGATGTGCTCGGACTGAGGAGGGGGCAAATATTTCCATTAGCTTTCTCCAGAGAGAGAGATTACTGGTGCTCGTGGTGGCTATGACATCGCAGCATTCAAGATACCTACCTATTGGCTCAGCCAAAACTGTGTATTTGTTTGAATTTTTTTTTTATTTTAAACTTTTATTAGCCTCTTTTTTTCCCCCAATTCACTGATACACTGATGATATATGACTTAACAGCAATTTCACTCTATGTTTTACACTCTATGTATTTCAGTGTGTCTGAACGTTATAACACCTTGACTCCTTGAATGTCAGTCAGGCTCACAGTCTTGTATTTCACACACATGATGGGTCACCCTGGGTAGACAACCACTGACATCATTGGAACGTGTGTGTGTGTGTGTGTGTGTGTGTGTAGACAACCACTGACATCATTGGGGTGTGTGTGTGTGTGTGTAGACAACCGCTGACATTGGGATGTGTGTGTGTGTGTGCGTGCGTGCGTTTACCTTTGCAGGAGTGGTGGAGATGCTCTGCAGTCTTTTGCTGTACCTTCAGAAAGAGGAGCTCGTGATGGTGAAGGCCAGCTTTGCCCTGGTCCTCTCCCTGCTGGACATCCTTCAGATCCTGCTCAAGCATGTGTCCACGGTGGTCCGCTACGCACTGCAGGTGACGCTGCCACTGCCAACCTGCATCCAACCTGCTCCAACCACCAGGCTGTTCAATCTATCGACCCGCGTCTGCCTCTCAGCATTCCCTTCCATCTCTCCCTCACTGTTTCTCTCTCCCCCAGTGTGCTCCTGCCCAATGAAGTTGAAAGTGCAGTCCTGGCCTTCAATCGTGCTCCTCCAAGTGCTTTATCTCTCCTCTGGGAACTAGTGCCCTAGGCTGGCTCCCTTGCTAGAGTTTCAGGGGCGAGAGACGCTAGGTGACTATGGGCTGAATATAATATAATCATCCACTTTGGACTCTAAACGCTGTTGAGTCTAATAACCCCATGTGACCAGCAGCCGCTTCACACAAAAAAACCCACACACACAACTGTCACACATACACACATACACAACTCCAGTTCATGCCTTTCCCGCCGGAGACGAGCGTCTGGCTAAACGTATGCTACCCAGCTCGCCACTGCTTCCCCCCCGTGCACACACACACCTCCATCTACCCCCCCTTAGTCAGCCAGTGCGGCCTCTGAAAGCTTGTTTCCCATCGGGCTGGTAAATACGCCATTGAAGTTCATGATTTGACACTGAGGATTCACAAGGTCCCCCGGCCCACCAGGCATTGGCTACTCTCCCTCTGGCCCTCATTATCTGCTGCTCACGTCCTTTTGTCTTCCGGCCGCCCTCCCCACATACATATTTATACACAGGCTGCGGAAGGAGAGCATACGTAATGGAAATCAATTCGCTGCAAAAAAAAAAAAAGCTGCAAAAAAGCTCATTAAAAGGCGTCAACGCAACCCAAATTCATTTGGCCGATAATGATAAGGGGGAGGGAGGTGTACGTGCTCAACGCTTGCCTTCTTTCTCCTTCTCTGCCTCTCTCTCTCTCTCTCTCTCTCTCTCTCTCTCTCTCTCTCTCTCTCTCTTTCGCTCTCTCTCCCTCTTTTCCCCGCTCCCTGTCGTTCTCCCTCTATCTGTCTGCCTCAGATTTAGCTTGCATTAATATTTCAAATGGATGGGGAAGTTTTAATTGTGAAAGTGCTCCATGCTTTGCAATTAAGCACAAGCTGGAGTTTCAGGGAGAAGAGGTTTCAGACTAATCGCATATCCACAGACAGCCAGTCAATCTCCATGAAGTTTCAGCTGTGGCTTGGTGGTGGAGGGGGGAGGGGGTGGGGTGGTGTAGAGGGAAAAAGAGGGAGAGAGAAAGAGAGAGAGAGAGAGAGGAGCAAGCTCCTTGTGAGAAAAGGGAGGGAGCGAGATGAACTCACACTCCAGACGGAGTGTGTCACAGTCAGTTTAGCAAGACAGAGTTGAAATGTCGGGTAAACAGAAGTTGGGAAAATATAGCGAAGTGTTTTTCTCCCTTTTTGTTGTGGCTTCTTTCTTTTTTTTGGTTTTCAAACTGAAACAAATCTATTTTCATCCCTAAAGAGTGGTGAACTTCCTCAGTAACATGGCCTTTCAGAAGTGCTTTCTGACAGGCGGGGAGTTTTAATAAAGGCTAATTAAGTCAGTAGGGTTTGCTGCGACTGGCTGTGTTTGGTGTTGGTGGTGACAGCAGGAAGGGTGCAGGTCCGCTGGTGAGGAAACAGAGGAAGGTGCCGTTGCTGGAAATAGATCCAACTCCACCACGCTGCCTGCCTTCATGACAGAATGAGTTAAAACAACCCTCAAGGCCATTGGGCTGGATGCACCTCTTCTGTTTGGGAGTATTTACCATTATGGGACTATTATGGTGTTATATTGACACCATGAATTTGATGATGTGGGACTAGATCTTGGCATTATTGTGATGCTGTGGTTATCTTATCTTGAGTCAAGACCTAATTAATAACATGGACTAATCATCATCTTAGAGACTGCAACTTTGCAACCGTGCATGTAGGCAGTTGGGTTAACCCCTTGAGCAGTGGACCTGTCCAATGTTTCTTCCTAAACCACAACTAGTTAAAAAAAAATAGGGAGTTTTTCCTTGATTGATAGATATTATTATTTATTATTTGTATTACTTAATATATTATACTATTCTCTCTCTCTCT